>JALIRR010001003.1:70000-82500 GCA_023091755.1 Montipora sp. Colony 1 RG-2022 | reverse complement strand
CTTGCATCGGACAAGCTGTCTAATTGCCTCTGGCGCTGGTGGAAGATTTGTCATGACTGGTACGCACTTTCCATCTTCATCTTGCCATTCATAGCCTTCTGGTGAGGGCAACACCGGGTTTGCTACATGATCGTTGTTCCAAACAAGAAGCTGGTAGTGCGCTCTCAGAATGGCTTGATGGAGACCGGCTTGTGTTGGCGGCAACCTCTCAGACTCAGCTTGATTTTTCTTAAAGAGGGACCATCTGAGGGCTTTGACAGTTTTGATGTCTGTCTTTGGTTGGTACATCCGACAAACCAGCTGTTCCACTCCACTTCTTGTGCCGTCATCTGGCTGTTCCCCACAACCGAGGTTAGCAAGAGCTTGCAAGATAGGAGTGCTGGCGTTATCAAACTCATCCCAACAAGTGGCTTTTCCCTTTCCAGAGAAACTCCCAGTAACATCTGCTCCGGTCAGCCCATGAAATGCTGGCAGCGCAGCCGTCTTAGTGGGCCCAAGGGAGTCTGCGATTGACTTCAAGTTGATAACTCTACGACTACTGCCGGTCCCAGTAACAAAGCAAGAGTTCGAGCACAAATCTGGATACCGTCGGAGAGCCAAAACAAGAACATCAGTGTCAGGAGAATATATAGAGAGTTGGGTAGCACCTTGAGCAGAGGCATCCAGAGCATATAAAATAATCTTTGTGTCGGCTTCTTCTTGTGTACTTCGTAAATGCCTGACGTCTCTGTGCGTTGCCTCACATTCCGTTCCCCATGCCACAACGACTTGTCTCCCATTAGCATTATCCTTCACATTCTTTGCGAGAAACGTAGTAAGTTCGCCCTTGGTATTTGAATGAGCAAGAAGCTTCTTCATCGGCACCTTGGCGATGTGGGTAGAATCAGTAATGCGATAATAAATGGGAGCATGGTCACCTTGTCGTTTGACTCGTGTTGCTGATTTCAGTGAGGATGGCACATCATATCTGTCGAAGATTATGTGGAGCTCTTGTAAATCATTATACTTTACAAGCAAGCGATTCGTGAAATGTTCAGCCAAGTCTCTACAGTTCTTGATCCACTCTGGCTTGTCTTGTGATTGGACTTCGGCCATTCCATCAACAATCGCGACTTTGAATCCTGCGGTGATTTCTTGTGTATTAGGCCACCTGCCTTCTCTAGGATATGCATAAGGGCACTCTTGCAAGAACAATGCAACATGGTACCATCTCGTGCAAACAAAGATCGTGGGACAACAGTGAACTCATGTAAGCGAACAACCTCTTGGATGTCAATTTCTGGGCGGCTCTTGTACACCATCGCCAAACGAGCAAACAGATTTCTGTCCTCCTTTAACTCGATGATCGTGTCTTTAGCTTTGACTTTGATGACCTTAGCACTCGTTTTCCTTTAGCGTGTTTTGCAATCCAGCCTCGTTTCCATGTATGGGGTCACGTGACACTACAAAGTGGCACCAATCGATGCAAGATGTCTGACTGACTAAGGTAAGCAAGTTTGGCATGATAAGGATTTTTTTTGACAAATTTAGAGTAAATTATCTGTTTCAGCTTCGCTTCCATGCGTAAGGTCACATGACCTATGTAAATTAGCATAAATCAACAGGGAGGATCATGCCCAATCATGTGAGCACGTTTGGTGTATTTTCGTGTGTTATTAACAAAGTTATGAGTAATTATGTGTTTTAGCCTCGTTTTCACACTGGATTTCATGGGTCAGATTTTAAACCCCCCTTAAAAGCCGTCTGAGCAAATGGCAAAGCTGGCACCAAAACTTTTCATGTTTAGTAGGACCTAATGAACACTTTTACACTAGGTGCTTGCTTTCAGCACGAACTTCACACGGGACCTTATTTTATGACATTTGCTCCCAGACTATAAGGGGGGTAGTGGGGCTGCAGTGTGAGAGATAATCGGGAAATTAATAACGCCCCAAGAAGGTGAAGTGTCTCCACAATTTTTTTACAACTTGTTGTAGCATGAAATGGAGGCCAATGCGGGCAAATTTATTTGCATCTGAACAGATTTGCCCGCATTAGCCTCCATTTCATGCTAGATCCAGTCCAGCTGTGAGCATTCGAAAATGGTCTATTCAGCGAATACAAGGGACAAAGTATGATCACGAAAACAGTAGTACAAGAATACACAGAGCAATAAATAACTAAGAAGACAAAACAAAAAGCTCTTTCTTGATAACCTATTCATTGATTAAAACCTTGTCCTTCGCTAACATAAAATATGATTACAATAACATCTGATATACACAGCGAAAACACTTGCTAAATGCTATATACTTTAGAGATGTCATTATTGTTAAGATAAGAAGCCAAACGAATAAAGAAAGGAGGGAAAACGATGCCAACAAATATTAGGAAAAAGGATTGTTAGTACTGATCCCTGAGAGAATACACATGCATTTAATCTTTTGTAGCAGAGATTTCTAGTCGTCGATTTGGAGTCAGTAGATGAAACCCTGGTTTGACTATTCGTAACAAATGAAAGCAATGGAGCAGTACTTTGCTGTGGTGCTGTTTGTTTTATAGAACGAGGTGGTTCTAACTTTTGAGTCTGTGGGGGAAATCTCAAAAGTGTGACCATTCAAATGAAAGTTACTGAAGAGTACAGTCCTGTGGTGCTAATAGGGAAAATATCTGTTGACAAACATTGCTTTAGTTATTGAAATTTGCCAACCACAGGAATTAAAGGCCCTTTGTTTCGAAAGCCAGTGAGGTTTGCACATTAATGACAACAGGTGACGTCAAGGATATCTTCCCTACGATATTACAAAGATGTTTTCCATAGTTCTTAAATTACTTCTTACCTATTTGAAGTACTTGAGCAAGTACTGACAGAATGGAGTCGACTTCACCCATGCTCTCGCTACCACAAAGTACATGACAGATCCTCAAGTGGCAACAGGACGGTACTTTTCACATGTGGTTGTGATCTTCTTCTCAGTCATGTCTGCCTGTTTTAACCGGGTACTGATTACTCCTGAAGTGACCTGGAAACAAACCAAAAATTTCTGATTTCAATACACTGGAGTTCAGTTCAAATTCTAGTAATAATTCCAAAAGTATTACTCTTTGGGTGAATTGTGATACCAGTGTGAAAGTCTCTCAACTGGAAGTTCCAAAGAAAGAAGGGTGGGATGTAAAGCTTAAAAGTCAATGTCAACTTACAGTTCCTTGAAGCATGGTTGGTGCTAACTATTAGTTAAGGAGAATCAAAATCTCCCAGTTGGCATGATATTTAACAATGGTTAGCGATAATAAGCTTCGAGCAATCCAGCCGTTGTTGGTTAGGTAAAATGACCACCAGACCGAAATTCAAAGGCTTCCGAAAATCAGGAGTTTCGTTTCATTTCACACCACTCCCCCAGGAAATAAGGCTCAGCGTCACCACCCAATGATCCAATGACCCAATAGTTGACATTCAAAAATACCATGGTACTCTTTACTTGTCCTCCAAAATTTTGCATAAGCATTGTTTCCAGTTTCTCTTGGGACTTTCAATGGTCCCAAGAGAAAGTAAAAACAATGCTACTTTAGGTCGCAATATTACAGGGGCCAATTATGTAAATGGAACATACAGACTTCAGTGACAATTGGGCTATATCTTCGCATTAGCTAAGACCCTTTCCCTAATTTACATTGACAAGAGGGATGGAGTTCCAGTGTTAAACAAGAACAGTTGCATCACCTTTGACCCGTTCAAGGTATTGTAAAGCACCTCCTCATCCAATATAATTCCCTCTGGAGTGAACAGCAGCTTCAATAGCTTTGAGCTGGTTTTTATCAGATCAGTTGATCAGCTGATTTCTCTGATCTTGGAGGTCTGGTCTCTCAAGAAGTACAACGTCACCACAAAAGGAGAGGAAAAAAACTTTCTATCCTAAAAAATGAATTGTACATATACAGATGATTACAATGATACTGAAAACGAGGATGATGCAATGATTAAGCTGAATAAAATGATGGTGATGATGAGGATGAAGATGAAGATGAAGATGATGATGATGATGATAGTGATAAGGATGATGATGATGATGTAGTCTGCGTAGCAGGCACTTTCAATTGATTAAATTTGTGATTGTTTAAATTATCCAATGGCCACGCAAACACCTGTCCAGTTTCTAGATTTGTTTGAAAACAGATCACCGGCTCTTTCCACTACGTTTTGTCTTTACACTTTTTTGCGAAAGGGAGCAGTACATTTTGACTGACAGGTGGATATTTTGGGGTTATGGGCAGTTTAAATTGTTCAGCTAAATGCAAGGATCACTTCTCTCACTCATCTATAGCCTGCACTTAAAACATACATTCAAGAATGAGGCAACTAGAAACTTAACCGACTAATTCTGCACCCCCTACCCCAGCCATGACGAATTTCATCCATTTACATGTATTCTAGGAAGATTGGCAGGTAAGAGGTCAGTCGATTTTGCTTATACTAGCCTGCCTTTTTAATCTTCAAATGAAAAGATTTGAATAACAGGGTTTTGGACAAACACTGGGCGCAGATCACAGCGATCTGCGCCCAGTGTTTACGAGCAAGAAAATTGCCGACGACATCAAAGTAGTAGGGGCCAGACCACCGTTAATAAATCAACAATGCGTTGTCTATAAATTCAAATGTGATTATGTTGGCTATACTTGCCGACACCTTTTCCAACGCATTGAGGAACACAAGCATTCTGCTATTGGAAAACACCTGCGAGACGCCCACAATCAGAGGGACAAAGATCTTCAGGAACAATTTACCATTCTTAAGAAATGCCGTGGGAAATTTGAATGCTTAGTTTACGAAATGCTTTTTATCCAAGAAAAGAAACCTCAGCTGAACACTCAATCTGACTCAATCAAAGCAAAACTATTTGGTACCTAATTGTTACCCTCTACGTTCCACATTGCAGTGTTTTTAATTACATGCAACGAGATTTTCACACACATTCTTAGTATTTAAATAACTCACAAGAATCTGACTTTTAGTTTTTAGTTTTTACGAATTTGAAAATGATGAACGAATCATCGAAACGTCATTCAAAATTATTATCACTAATTTTTACCCTCGAAAAAAGAGATCCCTTTAAAAACAATTAAAAATATGGGAGACACTTGGTCTATGGGCCTCTAGATGTCTATGTGAGTCCAAATAATTATTATCATTGGTTTTGTAACCTGTGAACTGTAATACAACCTCAACTGTCTTTCTCTCAATTAATGTTTGCAAAAGCCTTATAAAAATGATGAATGTTACTGTCAATACATAAATGAATGAATGAATAAATAAATAAATAAACAAACAAACAAAAAACAAACAAACAAGATTAAGGGCTGTAAGGTTCTTACACTCCATTGGCAAGATTTGAATAAAAGTATTACTACAAGTATTACCTTGTCAGATTATATTTTCCCATTGCTCCAACACTCGCAAGCAGGCAACTTTCTATGAGGCTGACAATCCATACCGGCAATCCTGGGGTCAAAACAACAGTCATTTGAATTACAACAAAAGCAAAGAAAAAAGAACGAATAAAACGTGAAGCGTTGCCACAGCATAGCACATTGAGCAGGGCAATGGACACAAAATACATTGTACAGTTGTATTGTTGTCTCCGGCATTTTTTAAACTTTGAGTTGTTAAATGCAAAGCCTCATTTGTGCTGATCGGATGCATCCATGGCGTAATGTTCATAGACTCTGAATGTGGTGACCAGAGTGTTGGCGGAAACCATGCATAAACACTTCTTAGTGGTAGCATGGTGGTGTAGTTTCAAGCAAACCAGACTCCTCACTCCCTGTTGTCCACAATGTTGTTCCCTTTCGATAATAACATTATTGTGAACAATATTACTTAAAGGGGTACTCTGACGAAAATCGCATCTTTCCTATTTAAGCTATTTTGAAACATAAACAAGTAGTCTGCGTGAGAAGAAAAATGCTGTTTACTTTTTTCAAATATCTCTTTTCGTTCTAGAGATATTCGAGTTTTTAAACGATGCAAATTAGCCAGGTGATGACATCATACACTCAACCAAATCTTGTTCAAAGATGATGAAAAGAGATATCTCAGCCAATTTGTATCAGAATTTTTTTATTTTTTGCAGTAAGATTCTACTAAATGTTCTCCACAATATGAGCTTAACAGTTCTGTTACCATGGCATCATACTGGGCTCCAGACCTTCCCCATGTTAAAAGCTTTCCTGACCACCATTGGCATTCCATTTTGATATTTGCTAACAGCACTTCATATGCATGATCCAGCAAGCATAACAATATGTTAGCTCGAGTCTGTGGCCTTGTTTAACATTTTTCAAGCTGAAAATCACTAACATATTGAAATCAAGTGGGTGGGGACTGGAAAAGAGTGAGTTGCCATGGGAACAGAATTTTTTATAGCCATAGGTGTGTTTCCTGTAGAACTATTAGACTACCAAGTTTCAGTGGTCTGCGCTGCAAATTGGCCTAGCTACTTCTATTTATATACTCAATATAATATTGGGTTGAGTGTATGACGTCATCAGTCATCTCATATTTTACCCATTTTTCAAACTTAAATATCTCCGGAACCAATGCAGATATTTGCAAACGGTAAATGGCGTTTTTGTTCTTTTATGGAATTCTATGTGATACACTCAAAAAATCAAGGGGTAAAAATTTGATCATAGTACCACTTTAATTAAATGGCTCTTTCGCTTTGAAAACATTTCACATGCCATCACCTCTTACGAGCTCACAAGTGACCAGTTCCTAGAAAAATCAAGGGGATGGTTCGATAGCTGACAGGCAGTCCAAGTTCAGTGTCTGGGGAAGCCAACATTGCCAAAAATATAAGGAATTGTATGGGAATCCTCATAAAAGATACATGTACAAGATGATCAACAGTGATTTAGATGAACATATGCATGCAAAAACTAAGGATAAAAGAGTCACACGTTTTGGAGACATCTTGTCAAAGGAACTAAATTAAATATGAGATTTCAAGAGTAACTAAGAGTTCAGAGTCATTAATTTGCATAAGTGAGACAAAGACTTTAGTGTGAATTGAGTCTGACTGTACATTTAAACACGGTCGTAATTGTCTAATGAGTACCATCTCGCTGATGAGACAATCCAACTTGTTCTGCCATTTTTTCAACACCTTAATTAAGCAATTGAGAAGGTAATCCAGAACTGTGCCTGCGTATCTATTATCATAATGTTTACGTATTGAAGAGGTCTTGCTTCTATGTCCATTGACTTGTACGAAAAGATGCCCACGGGTGTATCCGACATAACAAGCATTGCACTCGTCACACTTGAATTGATATACAATGAATATAATGCATTTTTGGTCAATGAGCTGATGCTTTGGTCCACCTGTCGGAAACTGCTGGGCAATCTTGCGACTTGTAAAAACTGGCTGGACACTAGTATGGAGCTTCACGCGGAGATCTTTTAACTACGTCTTCACGAAGATCTCACGAAGATCTGCAATGGCGTCAAAGTCCTTGTAATGCGAACAGCGTTTTAGTGGATCTTTAAACAAAAATATATCCTTATGGAGCTCAAGAATGTAACGTCAATTGGATAAACAAGACAGGCGGTGAAAAATTTTCATCGAGCTGTATTTCCAATATTGTACTAATTGTGATGTTATGTACAACACTGAAACCAAATGGGAAATACTCTGGTAACTTTCTCTGGTCGCATGGATATGGAGAGAGAAGGAATCAAACACCTCAAGTGGATCTGTGATTTCTGTTGTCTGGCTTTCTATATTTATTTGTACTCAACTCTGCACAGTCTTCATGTAAAAGAAAAAAACAATTGGAAATTTGACTAATTCTTGTTAGTGAAGAATTATTTATGGTGAAGCCAAGTATGTTGTTTGATCCAATAAAATCTTTCACTGGAAACTTAAGGTTTTTGTGAGATTTTTTTGGCCTTTGTGGAATCATTGCGTTGTGCAACATTTAAGCTCAACTTGTTTTTCAACAATATTATTATATTGCTTTATTCTAACCCAAAAACATTCAGTTATATTTAATAACCATTTCCTTTGCTTTTGTGTTTGTCAGCATTGTGATTTGCGATAATTCAGGTTGCCTTGTTTGCAAGCATGTTTTTGCATCAGTTTAGTTGTTTAGATTTTCAATTACAAACTCAGTTTTGATTAAAACCGACAAAGAAGGCTTCCTGACCCGACAGATGAAATGTAATATTCAGTTAAATATTACAGCAAAAATTAAAAATAGGCACGCATTGCGTATGTGTGGTAGTGCAGTAACACAGCTCTGTATAATAAATTATTGTCAACTGAGCTGAGTTTTGTCTGCCAGAAGATTCAAGTTATCTTGCGTAACATGTAGCTCTAACAGTACACGATATTGTTTTGGTACCGTATATCATTATAGTGTAATGGTAGATGTCTTAGGTAAATAACCCCCTGAGAAGAAATGTGGTTACTAGTAAAATACTAAACCCAGAAAGACTAAAGAAAATAAAAGGTAATTGAGAAACATTGGCTTCGAGGCTGGAATGTTGATCATTTTCATGTTGCCTTTCATTTCGGTTTATGGTAGCATAAACTGATTTTAATAAACCTGAAAATTACATATATGCCCTGTGAAAGCACACATACATGTGTTGACGTATTAGCAATAATCATATCTCTGTTTCTTTGTCACACAACGTTCAACATTTGAATAAGCTTTTGCATTAACACTAGTTCAAATTACAAGAAAGAACAAGGAACAGTAACTAGTTGTCCGATTACAATGTATCCTTCTCCTCTGGCAGAGTCCACTGTAACCTAACAGGATATATTTTCTAGTCTCCACAAAGGTTCCATTTTTAGTAGCACATGCTCATCATGCACATGTGCTCCTCTTTATGCCGTACACTTCCTTTTCCTGTCAGTTCTCTTAGGGCTTCGGTTCATTCACAACAGCGTTTTGCTTTTCCCTAATTTTTTTTTGTTCTGACCGGAACCTTTGTGTCCTCATGCTCACTACATATTTAGCACGACCAGATAGTATATCAGCAGATCATTACTTTATTTCTCTACATCGATATGTATCTTTAAGATTAATCATTTATCTTATGGTATTATACGGGACGAGGTCCCATTCCTTCGTTAGGTTCCAGGGATGTGGCACTACTGCCTTGCCTTCCAATAAAAGAAGTGGCAGGGAAGTGCAACCACTGGTTGCACTTTACCCCACAGTAAGGCTTAGTCCTTGGAGACAGGTCTGGAAAAATATCTACTCCAGGGTGTGGACCCCCGGTCACACCTGATCTGTACTCCACCCAGGAGGGCCACCCCTCCTGGTTCCCCTTGGTTCCTAGTGACTGGAGGATATAGGCCTCGCCCCCAGAGACTGATCAGGACTCCTGTCCAGGGTGCCTACCCCTGGTACCACTTATTTTGTCTCCCCACGGAAGGGCTTCTCTCCTGGTCCCCCTTACCCTTGGATTTAAAGTGCCCCTGTGATAAAAAAAACCACTTCCTTTTTTCCTTCAGATTTTGAGGTGTTTGCCTAACACCTGACTGGCAAAATTTTGAGCTTTGATTTTTATCCAAAGGCCGTTTACTTTGAGTGTAAGTTTTGGATTTCACGGTCCGCCATTACTCTATTTTGAGGCTCAAAAATATGAGCTAAGAAAGGTACATATTTTCTTACAAGGAAGGATTACGTTTTTCCAAACGTTGCCCAAAAATGTGAGCTAAGAAAGGTACATATTTTCTTACAAGGAAGGATTACGTTTTTCCAAACGTTGCCCGTGTAGCACTTATATTTGAACAGACTTAACTGATTAGAGTGTAATATGAATTAGTGCTACGTTTCTACCCCATATGAACCATGTGAGCGTTAGCCCTACTGATGGAAATGGGCCCACACAAGGACAGAGACAAACTCTGACCAGGGTGGGAATTGAGCCCACGACCTTCGGGTTAGATCACCGCTGCTCTACCGAGTGAGCTAAAAGGTCAGACGAAAACAGCCCGTGGGAACTGAAGATGTTAAAGTCTTGGCAATAAACATGTACAAGTACAGGAAGGATTACGTTTTTCCAAACGTTGGCCGCGTAGCACTAACCTTATAATTATTTGAAAACAGACTTAACTGATTAGAGTGTAATGTGAAGTACTAAGTTTCTACCCCATATGAACCATGTGAGCGTTAGCCCTACTGATGGAAATGGGCCCACACAAGGACAGAGAAAAACTCTGACCAGGGTGGGAATTGAGCCCACGACCTTCGGGTTAGATCACCGCTGCTCTACCGAGTGAGCTAAAAGGTCAGACGTGAACAGGCCATGGGAACTGAAGATGTTAAAATTACGGCAATAAACATGTACAAGTATAAGGAAGGATTACGTTTTTCCAAACGCTGGCCGCGTAGCACTTATATTTGAACAGTTTTAACTGATTAGAGTGTAATGTGAAGTGCTAAGTTTCTACCCCATATGCAAAACAAATATGGATGCAAAAGTAAATAAATATTGATAAACAGTTTTTAGGAAGAGCAGAGGGATGTTTTCAGGAGGTGTCGATCCAGAATAAAATATTTTGCCATCAGCAACAAAATTTGCGACATGAAACTTAAATTTTGAACCGAGAACATAAAAAGTTACCATCAGCGAAAAACGTTTTGGGAGACATTTTTGCTACGTTCAATTTTTCTATTGTACTTTTGGCTGCACAAGTTAATCGCAAAATGGAAAGTGACATTGAATTCAGCGGGCGCTGTGATCAAGTTACCTTGCATGTTTACTTGCGAAACAAAGGATACATCTGTGTCAAAATGATGGCAAGACACAGGGTTTTTGTTTTTGTTAGCTTGTTTTTTTTCTTTCAAGTGTTTTAAAGATTGACAAGAAATGTGTGAATTCAACACAAAGATCATAATCGCCCAACTCTTGAGGTTGACCATTGTTTTTGCAAAGTTAAAACTTTACTCTCCTAGACATGGTTATTTACCACCCTGGGTAATTCCATCATTTTGGAAATAGACGCTGCTTTAATATTCATCAGCATCAAAAATTATTGCCGATTTTGGGGCTCATTTTGTTGAAACTCAAGCACGCTTCAAACAGACCTGTTTACATTCGTGAGTTGTGCACATGCTGCAGGCATATTGTCACCACGGACTTACAGTATTACAACTCGGTGACAGTGTAAGAGTGCACTACTACAAAAACGAAAGATGGACATTTCTTGGCTAAAAATATGTTGTTTTACTCTGAAAACACCGAAGGATTGACATTCTTATAATATAAACAAGAACGTTGACTCAAGGTGATAACATGAACTTTTGTGGTTGCCTAGCATGTGATCAATTTCTTCCTTTGACAGAACATCATGACCTTCCCCTGGAGACTAGGTGAGGTCCCCGCTGAGGATTAGAAATTCAGAGCTTTACTATAATAAAAAGTATGCTATTTTTTTCTTCATCTGTCTTTTGGCTACCCTGGGTGCCAGAGGATTTTTTTTCAAGTTTGGAGAGTACGCTTCGCGATTCCAAATCAAAGGTCAAGGATGAAAAAAAGAGTCTGGTCGCACAACCCCAGAACCCCATTTCCATGTCATAAAATTGGGACAGAATTTGTCCTCGTTCGCTGATTGGACATTACGTTCGAGGGAGTTTCTGCTTGGACAAATTGAAAACCCAGTTCTTAACAGCTGTTGTCACAAGCAGCATTGGCTGACTTCGGCCTGAGAGAAAAAGGCCAAACTGTTGCGATGGTCTGTGTGCTCCTTCAGTGTCTTTACGCACTTTAACAGATTTGACAACGTGAAAAGACCCATTTTAATTGTACTTAAGTTATTTTGCTTATCGATTCGCACACAAGAGCACTTGGGTCGAGGAATTAACTAAAAAGTTAAACTCGCAACGTTTGTTGCAACTGTGTCTGGGTACAGAGGACTCTTGGATAAAAAATGATAAGAACATGCAGACAAACGTTTCCCGCATTTCGAAGTCGCCCATTCTTCATTTTAGGCAGTGATCTCTAGCTCGTTGCTATTACAGTATCCTGTTTTCAACGAATGTCTTGAAAACTAAGACCCTAACACCCTGAAAACTCGAAAAAAGTAACCCAAAATCCTCAATTTGGCTAATTCTAGGCATAAAGTTGGTTTTTTAGTTACCTCAAGTGAAGTTCAAGTGCCTCGTTCGCTACAACTGACAAGTGAAAGCTGGGTGATCCACCATATATAACTGATCAGTAACCATGCTCCATGTGTGGCCAGACATCTTCATTTGCCATAATGGATTATATATTAGCCCTGAGACACTTAATTAGGCCTATAAACCAACTTTAGGTTTAGGGTGTTAGGGTCTTAGGGTCTTCGTTTCCAAACTTTCATCAAATAAATCAATCTTACGCACCGAAAATCATTACAAAATTGTTGAAATTGCTCCAAAACTATTAAAGCTGTTGAAATGAATAGCCAATGATGATCACTGTAATCACAATTTTCATGAATGTTAATGATACTCTTCATTGCGTC
>JALIRR010001003.1:45000-65000 GCA_023091755.1 Montipora sp. Colony 1 RG-2022 | reverse complement strand
ACTGAATGGCCACAAACCCAACAACAAACCCTTACTGAAGATCTTTGCACCAGAATTTGCGACACCAGTTTTGACTGCCGCTAGACTGCAACGCTGGCCCCTCTTCTTCCTTCCTACCACTATAAAAATTTAATTCAGTTCAGGTAAGGTAGCCAGTGCCGACACCCTCTCAAGACTCCCACCTCAGTACAAGAAAGATGCAAGTGTTGAACATGGAATCTTCCTTGTCAACAGCTGAAATGACACTTGATCTCTGCCACAGAGCTTTTCAAGGACCTTCCATACCCCCTTATTGGACAGTCAAGGCACTATTGCTTACACAGAATGGTTGGTCTGTCCATTCCTGTGCTGATCCCGAGCTCAAGCTATACTTTGTCCACAAGCATGAGCTCTCTACAGAGCAGGGTTGCCTTATGTGGGAACTACTAACTGTCATATCACCTTCAATCTCTGAGACAGCCAATCTTCCTAATTATTGAAGGACCCTTGAGTGTTACGTGAGTCATGCTTGTTTCCGTTTCTGGTTATTAATTTGTACTGACTTAGTGACTGATTAATGTAATGGGATAACTTAGGTGGGCACACAGTTTTTTTTGTTCAGTCTTTAGAGTTCTTTGACCACAAAGAGGGTTTTTAAACAAACCATCTGTTTTAAGTTTTTTGTTCTTCTGTTTATCCTGTATCGTTAGGAGTTAGACAATGTAAGTGACTTTACCTTAAATGTTTTTTACCCTTTCCACTTTTTCTTCTTTCATTTAAACTAGGTTTCTCATATCCGTTTTCAATTTCACTGTAAGTTGTAGTTTTTCCACCACGTGCCATGAGATTGAATGTAGTCAGTGAATAAAGAAATCCATTCAATTTTACAATTGTGGTACTGAGGTAGAAACGGCTTCTCCTGATCGATAAGTATGTCGCAGTCGGGATTGCGACAATTGGTGTACTCGTGAATCCTTGCATAATGTGTTCAAGTTCTCATTTACGGACAGGGTGATGGCCACATGGAACTAGAAGTACAAGCACACTGATTGGGCATTCGTCTGTCTTTCTTTTCCCATTTCAGTTGCTCAATATGGTCACCTTTTGGACCTTTCCGTCGTTGCTTTTAATCACCTGAATTACTCTCCCTAATGGCCTGCTATTCCTGAGAGCTTGTTCATCTTTCATCATCATGATATCGCTGACTGTTGTGGCGCCGCTCCTGGTTCAACTTCGTCCTCACTTGTAAATTCTGGATAATTTATTATATTCACCTCCACCTTGACCAAAACCGGTCTGCCAAGTACTGTACCTTCCAGATCTCTTTCAGGGCTTGGTCTATTTCTGACCTCGCACCAAGAAAGATCCTACAACTGTTGCATTTTAGACGCAAAGCAAGACCTCTAATGACACAGACACGCCTGAGTGCACACGGAAAAGAACTTGTGTCCATTGTCTCTAGGAGTTTGATGTGGATCGCTTTGCTGGCTAGACAAGTGAGTATCAGGCACCAGCATTTGGAGTTCGCTGCTCCTCCCCTTGTTCTACTGGTCTGTAATGTCCACGGTCCGAAAAAACATCGAAGCCCACCTATGTTAAGGGGGGGCCCACACTCTGCTCTTTCAGAAGGTAAGTCTGCCATCTTCTGTTCCCATTTAAAGCCTTGTAGCCTTCTGCAAATGACACACGAGCAGTGTTTCGCAAGGCTCAACTTGGTGGGTAATCTGGCATCCCCGGTGGTAATGCCAGAATGTTGGATAGGCATCGTTATGGTGGTCCGCATAAGTCACTAACCCTTTCTTCCCATTTATATTTCATGGAGGCTGGGAGCTTCTCTACGATTGGGCGTAATGCCATCGGGTAGTTGAGGCAAGCTAAGCCCGGCAAGTGTTTCATTTGACAGTCTATGTCAGCGCACAGGTCAGCTAGTTTCTGAAGTCTTGAGTTGTCTTTTTCACCGAAGTTAGCCGCTGTAGAGAGTCAAGATGGGCCTGTGTTAAAGCTGCTGTGTTACCAAAACGTCTCTCCACCTCTGCCCAGAGTTCTTCTAAGGTTTTGGCAGGATTGTTGGCTGCCTCTTTCTGAAATAATTTTCTACAAGTTGCTGAGG
Source organism: Montipora sp. Colony 1 RG-2022 (assembly GCA_023091755.1). NCBI lineage: Eukaryota > Metazoa > Cnidaria > Anthozoa > Scleractinia > Acroporidae > Montipora > Montipora sp. Colony 1 RG-2022. The sequence goes on along the minus strand of JALIRR010001003.1, from coordinate 62,911 downwards.
GTCACCATTGGTACAACTCCTAAGATATTTAAGCCCCTGGATGGCCGCTATGTCTGCATCTTTAACCATTGCTTTGAAAAATCTCTTCCATGGGTAGAACATAGCGATGTCTCCTTTAAACACATTGGGGTGGCATTTGGGCAAGCTTTGTTTTGTTAAGCTCACAATGAGTTGTTGGTTGGTCTCGGTGAAGGTTTTTAAGGGTATAGTCACGCCTGCGAACACATCTTTAGGCCCGGAGCGTAACTCGGTTCACATACTTGTGAGTCTGGGGGGATTAGGTAGTTACTTGCACAGTGGGTCGCTTTGGCCTCTGCATGCGTTTCACGAAAATACTTGGTACTACATTCAATGGGAGGGTACTCGGATCTACTTTCTTTGTTTCTTTGTTTCGTTACTTCAGGGGTGTACTCCTCCTCAAGTGTGTATCTTTTAAAAAGGGCGTTTCCCTCTTCAGGGTTGTAGCCTTCCTTTGGGCTATATTTGTCCTCTCGTTGTATCTGGGGCACTTACGGGTTGCAAGTCTCCCTCGAAGGGGGTACTTGAGTGGACCCACACTGTCGTTCTTTCTCGGCACTCCGTAATGTCCATATCAGGAAGTTCTAAAGGGTCATGTGTCTCTCTATCCAGCATGGATTCCTGGATAGCTTTTAGTTTTGCGTTTGCGACTGCGACCCTTTGGTTCGCAGAAATTATTGCTAACTCTCTTTTGTGTTCTGCACACGCTTGTCTTCAACGCTTCTCCTCTTCAGCCACATGCACTTTAATTTTGTTTTCTTTCTCCGCTATCAAGAGTTCGTATTCTGCCTGCTCTTTAGCCGCCGCTGCTTCTGGTTATCATGGCCTCAGTTTGTGTTATCTGCTGAAGCCTTTGGCTTCGGCAAATAACACAAACTTTAGCTTAGATACATTATCGTTATCATACTCACCCTCATCCAATAATGATTCTCAGTTACAGTGTATTTTAGGCTTATAGTACTTTGCAAAATGAAACAACCTCAGACCTCGAATACATGTACGTAGTCTGTGTATTACTCGAAAAGCCTCAAGCCTCTTGGCGCAGCTCCTGTATTTTTCTGCATACAATTTCCTTCATGTTTTTTCTTGGTCATGCGAGGCATTGCATGACGAAAATTTCCCGCACTTTGAGGTCATGAGAAACTGGTGTTACCTTGTGCTAGCAACATAAGTTACAACAGTGGTCTTTTGAAGCCCAGCATGGCTTTCAAATACTTTTCCTCGATTCCCAGTCCGATTCACGAAGGTACACTTTTGCTATATATTACCAATTTTTGATGGGCTGATGTCACAGACAAGGACAAAGTTTCGGGTCCGTGATGAAAGGATTTCACAAGTTTGAACTTGTTCTTTTTATAAAACAAATGACAAAAGTTAACTTCTAGATTTTAACACTGAAGCTATCATATTATAAAACCATTTGAAAATTCTTACCATCAAGTTAATCCTGTCATGGACATGTTGACTGCAACAAGTACCGGTACTTAACTTTTGCCAGTTCTGCTTGTGACAAGTTAAAACGCTGCAAAGAGCTTTTCAAATTAACTGTGGATTTCCATGACGAAGCTTGACTGATTTACAATGTAGAAGGCTTCACACCACAAATATTACTGAAATATCCCTCCTGCGCCACTAGCACTTCCTCCAAAAACCGTGATCTCATCCTGCACTGCGCACTGCATGTATATCAGAAAGCCTTATAACTGCAATGGGAGATTAGAATCCGTGTGGATGAAAATATCATCATACATACACATGTAGCTCCACACTGGACATATCATTTCAGCACTTATGATGTACATGCAATAATTTCGGCATTTTGATTAGCTGAAAGCACATTAATTAATCCCAGAGTGCAGAAAAGTGAAATTTCAGCAGATTGTTGAAATAGTGAACTCAAGGTGACATTTTTGCACATATATCATAGATAAGTAATCGCATGATATTTCTCTTGCAATTTGAAATAAAAATCGTACTCGCCCAGGGAGCCTGACGCAAATGGGTTGTTTTAGTGCACATATTGAAGTGATAATGGGACCGCAAATGGAAAATTTTTGGTGGTGCGCAGCTTGGCTTTTGTGCCAAGGTTTTGCATGTTACCAGTAAATCTTTTTTTCCTTCTAACGAGACTTGAGATCAGTTTTTTAAAAATCTATCATTCATCTTATTTGCTCCATGCAGCTTCCAGATTCTAACTTAAATTTATATTTCCCGTAATTTTAAAGTGCTACTATGGTCAAATTTTTATTCCTTGAATTGTTAGGTTTATCACATAGAATTCCAGGAAAGATTAAAAACGCTGTTTACCATTTGGAAATATCTGCATTGGCTCCGGAGATATTTAAGTTTGAAAAATGTGTAAAATATGCAAATGAGAGGACTGATGACATCATTGATTCAACCCAATTTAACATCAAGTATATAATTAGAGCTATCTCGGTCAATGTGCAGCAGAGACCATTGAAATTTGGTGGGCTAATAGTTCTACAGGCAACACCCTACTGCTATAAAGAAATTGCTTCCCATGACAACTCACTCTTTTCCGGTTCTCTCCAACCTGATTTCAATATTTTAGTTATATAGAGGTAGAGAAATATTTAACAAGGCCACAAACTTCACCTAACATATTTACATGCTAGCAGGAACATGCTGATGAGGCACCATTGGCAAATATCAAAATAGAATGCCAAAGGTGGCAATTAGTAAAGCCTATAAAATCAGCGAGGTCTGGAACCCAGTATTTTACCATGGTAACAAAAGTGGTATGCTCATATTGTGGCGCACATCTACTAGAATCTTACCGCAAAGAATCAAGTATTTCAGATTCAAATTGGCTAAGATATCTCTTTTCATCATATTTGATCAAAATTCGGTTGAGTTTATGACGTCATCACTTGGCCAATTTGCATATTTTAAAAACTTGAATATCTCAGGAACAAAGAGGGATATTTGAAAATAGTAAACAGCATTCTTCTTCATGTACAGATTAAAAGCTTATGTCTTGAAATGGCCTAGATAGGAAAGATGCGAATTTCATCATAGTAGCATTTTAAGTTTTGCATACGAATTAGATTTAATTCTTTAATGTTCTTCTATCATAAATGGTCCCCAAACTATGCAAATGGTTTCTTCATCAGTATATTATAATAATAATAATAATAATAATAACAATAATAATAATAATAATAATTTAATAATAATAACAATAACAATAACAACAATAACAATAACAATAACAATAACAGACTCTGCGTCTATGCAGGCGGTCTTTGCAGCTACACGTAGTAGACTAAATATAAACTGGTTCACAGTTGAGACATTCCTTCCCTTACACCTTCTAAATAATAATAATAATAATAATAATAATAATAATAATAATAGCGGAGCTCCGCACGTACCTTTGGTGCGCGCGTGCGGAGCATCATTGTTAAGAAAATATGGTAACCCATCGATGAGAAATCTTGGTTTTATAGCCATGACGTCATCAAACGTCCATACGTTCGTCCACCCCTCCATGTATGCCAATGTGACCAGTATTATGCTAGTTTACAGCATACATTTTTGATATTGACACAGTCCACGCTTTTCGTGTTCAGGTGGAAAACGGTTTGGAAGATGGGGGCGGGGCAGAAGGGAAAGCCCACAACCAAGTCTCTCCCTCAATTGAAGGATTATTCTTAATTGTCAGTTTCTTCCAAGTGAAGTATTATCACTTATTTTGGACACTGAAAGCTTGATAGGGATCATGGGAAATGAACATATTTCTTTTAAAAGATGAACCCCAATGTCTGGACTCGCAGGACTTGAATCTGGGAGCGCCTGATTAATAACCCCTTCACTTATCCACTAGACTACCACATCACTAACTGCGAGGATGTAACTTTTTATTAATGTCAATATTTTTTTCTTCCAAAAGTGTCACTGTAAACGTGTATTAACAGCTGCTAAGAAGCAAGCTTACACAAACCACCAAACTTCAAGAGAAAGCTAACCATTTTGAAATCAAGCTTCAGACTTAACCATTATTCAGCAATGAGTATATATATATATCCCGGGACAGAGTAATCTAAATGGAGGAACCAAACAAAGGAGTCAGAAGCAAACTACTCACAGGTCCATGTTTAATGTAGGGAACAGACATAATGTCCTGGGGGCAAGTTCACCCAGTCCAGCAAAGTAACAATATGCCCCCTCCCTAACGGGGCTTCAGCACAGGGCTGAAGGGGTGCCGCAGGCAGCAATTCCCCGCCCAAAATACCGAGATAAACGAGGAGTGCCCTGTGCGAAGCCCACTTAGTGGTTTTGCTCCCAATTTGACAGGGGAAAAAAAAGACCCATCTCCACAGAGCTGCAATAGCGAAAAGCAAACATTGCCTGCCCCAAAGGTGAAAGGAGAGAACCGACGAGTGGAGATAGGGGTCGAAAGTACGACATGAGCATAAAAAACCAAAGCCAATGGGCATCGCATAGAGACTGGAGGGGATAGGACCCTCACACAAAACAATTAACTGGAGGGGATAGGACCCTCGCACTAGACATTTGAATGGAGGGGAAAGGACCCTCGCACAAAAAAATTGACTGGAGGGGATAGGACCCTCGCACTAAACATTACACTGGAGGGGATAGGACCCTCGCACAAAACATTCGACTGGAGGGGATAGGACCCTCGCCCAACACATTTGACTGGAGGGGATAGGACCCTCGTGCAAAACATTTCTGTCAAAATAGTCATTTGCAATAGTACTTCATGAACTTGAGAGGGCAGAAAGCCCAAGGAAAGAGAATGTCACAGAAAGCCCTCAAGTGCCGAATGGGCCTTTTTTTTCTTTTTTGTTTTAAAGGAGAAACATGGCATTAAGCTTAGGATAGTGCTTTCACCCATGTGATGGCTGGCATGTGGCTGAAAAGGGAATTAAAGGCAATCGTATCGAGGAGAAATGAGGGTGGGGGGAGTGCAAACACACACAGCAGGCTTCCAGGGGGATGCCAACATGATTGCTGTACCCATAGGTGAAAACACTAAAGGTTCAGGACGATACAGCAAAATATGAATAAAGGTATCCAAGGAACTGTCATAGATCATTACTGATTATTAAAAACCCAAGTTTCAATGAGATACTCAAGTGCTCTCAAGGATTCCAGGGGGTTGTTAGCAGGAGGAGCGAGAGGCCAATGACTGAGGAACCTGACATATTGTTTCCTTTCGAGTCCTGATGTAAGCTTGGTATGTGTTAGAATTCCAGCCACCCAGAATTTGAAGAGTCAGTTGAAAATGCCAGTGATTCCGCCGGTTGTAGCAGCACCAATACTAAAGCTGTGAGAGGCAGAGGAGGAGCTGTCATTGTCACAGAGGTTTAAGAGAGACCATAAGTTGTTGGTGTGTGAAGTCTGGGTGAGATTTGGTCCACAGGAGAAGCTGAAGAGTAGCTGGCCAGGGTCTTGAGTTGCAGTTTGGAGCGTATAATCTTGCAGGGCAGAGGATGCACAAAGGTCTGAGTTTGACCTTGCAAAAGTGAGCCTGGCTGTCTCCCAGAAAGGGTCAGTTTTGGACTTTTTAATTGCAGTGTCAAATGAAGTAGGGTGAAGGATGTTGGGATGGAAAGAAATGTCTGTTCTAGCAAGATGGGACTGAGGGTCGAAATTGCCATTGCAGGTAAATTCACTGCTTCTTAAGAAGCCAAAAAATGAAAGGGTAAATGCAGCCCATAACATAAAGGAGTCAACATTTGGTAGACTGAAAAGGTTGTAACTTAGTATACTTAGATGCTATGGAGAACTGATGAGGTGATCGGGTGGCAAGCCTTCTTGCATTCCCATGGGAGAGCTTGATCCCCCTCAAACTTTTGTGAAGGACTGGCATTGCCAGAAGGTCCAGGGGACAGCCAGACTCAATGTGAAGGTTGTCAAGTGCTGCCAGATAAACATAATCGTGCCGTAGGAGACTGTATTGCACAGATGAGTAACGAAAGGGATCAGGGTGAACTTGTGAGCAGGTCGAACGGGGAGGGGGGGGGGGGGGGAGGGAACAGACCGATCACATTCCACCAGTCGAGATAAAGTTGCCACAAGACAACATCTTCCAGAGCTCCCTGTTAAGGAAAAAGACCTGCCATGGTTTGGAGACTGTGGGTTAGGTTGGTTATGCGTTGCATTATCAGCTGTCTGGGTGGGGAACCTTTCAAGCAAACTGTAAGGACCCGGATGAGGGACGGGAGATCATGCAGAAAAACGAGCCCTTTTGGAGACCATCGGAAAGGACAGTGCGGGTTCTCATTAAATGATGCTCAGGGAGCCTAGCCTGCATTTGGACAGAGTAAAGCATAATTTCGGTAAACTCCAGAACTTGGGTAGGGCAGGTTTTTCTCGGGGGAGGGGAAATACTCAACTCGATGAAGTCAAGGGGGGGGGGGTAAGAATCTAACGCATGGCTGTTGCACAGAGGGAGGAGGGGAGGTGGTGGAACAATGAAGAAATCGTCCAGAATGTGTAGAGGCCCCCACCTAAAGCCGGCAACCATAAAACCTTGCCAGCTACTCCCTAAGTTAGCGCCGCCTACTTTTTCTACAAGCTTGAATCGCGCAACTCTCACCTATTCACTTCGATCCACTTCCATTTATTCAAATTCAATAAAACAACTAGAATAACAAGAAATCCCCCACAGTACGTTCTACTCTCTTTCGGACGTTGAATATTTTTATGAATTCCTAGTTAGTTGCACTCGCCTTTGCCACTAGCCAATGCAAAAACATTGTCCCCCAACCTGGCCATGTACAGCTTCGTGTTAGCAGACATCTGTTAGTGATGTTGATGCCCAGACGGCCAAAATAAAAAAAAGCAAAAAAAAAACACCACATCCGGGCTCCTAGATTTCAATTCTTTTCAAAGTTTTCAAAATTTATTTAAAAAAACCCCTGAATGAGGATGATGGAAGGGATCTTTAAATAATGCGTAACGAACCACTCAAAGGATACGGAAAGCTGATTAAAAATGAAGGGGCACTCCGTAGGCCAACGGGAAGGGCTTTGTCAAGGTAGTAGTGGTCTTTCCGGGCCATTCCCAGGAGCTCCCTCAGGGGTGAATGGGGATTATTCTGGAGGCAGGTTACGGGGTCTGAAATTGCGCCTTCCTGGTTGCTAATGCGACTAAAAAATTGAGTACTGGCAACCAGAATTTCACAACTGGTCGCCAGTGGGCGACCTATTGTTAAGGTCAGATCTGTTTGCCAACAGGTGTCTTACTTTTTATCCTGCGACTGTTTTTGAAATAGAAATGAAGGAGTTTTTCCGTTAACAACCTCCATAACGTCACAAGCCGTCGTTTCTCATAAAATATGTATTGCAGGGGGAAAAACGACTCAGTAAAGAGATTCAAGGACTGGTGTGAGGAATGTAACACTATGGCGGCTTGTGTTCGACAGGGTGTGACTAGTGTTTCCGTAGCTGAAATTTTCGACAAACTAGGGGGAAGATAGATTTCATTATTACATGTACATTCGAGGTAGGATACATTTTCCCTCCAAAATGTGCGCTTTTGAAAGCGAAAAGATAACGCTTGACACATACAGTACACAAGACCATGCGGTCGTTGGTTTCTGGTATCCATAAAACAAGTCAAAATGCACAAGTTAATTTGGACCCTGGGTTAGATGTCTGTTTTGAAGGGGGAGGTTTGTGGCTGTTTTCCTACGAAAGTCAACATCATAGGAAGGCCATGCCAAGCCCGCAACTTCCTTTGGGTAATCGAATAGTCGCTTGATAGGAGAACATCTCTACCGCCCTTTGGGGAAATGAAGTGAGAAGTGCAGAACAACATACAGAAAATGCCGACAAGAATCGAGCTGGGCTTACTTTTTCCGAGAGGAGGGATGAACGCTTTGTGGTTTACCGATAAAGGAAATGGAAAGCCAGGGAAGGTCGTTGACTGAAAGGCGTGAGTTTTCTGGCAGCACCGCGTCAAACTCAACATACTCACCCTTTAATGTTGCGTGTTTAACTTTGGTTGGAAAAAACAGAACTAGTTGAGCTTTGGAAATGTCAAACTGAGAAGGCTCGCATGGCGGGATGAATGAAATAGCCAAATAAGGTAGTCACGTGATGGGAAGTCACGCTCTCCTCCCAGGCGCTGCCCAGTATTTGCTTACCAGCGTTAACATCTATTTTATTCTAAAATATCATTAAACATAACACATTTTAACTTGACGTTTCGTATCACACAACATACATCTTCAGAAGTGAAAGTTGAACAATTTTTTTTAAAATTATGTACCCGTACTGTATGTGAATACCTTTGACAGGTACTAGTAACTAGACTAAGAACAATGCTCTTAAGAAATAATCTACAGTAATGTAATATAAGCAGTGGAAGTGGCTTTCTTAATAATTATTGGTTAATAAAGCCAGAGTTTCTCACTGCCAACGCTTTCCTTTAATGCTTTTTATTTTACAACAGAAATCAATCATCCATTTGCCAAGACTTTAAAATGGTCCCACTTGACATTGTGACCGGTTTTTATTTGTTATGCACTACACTAGTGTACTATACTTAAAATAAATAAATGTTTATAACCACAGTTTGTTTGTTAAAAAACATTTGTTTGTGAACGTAGATTGCCGTCTTTCTCTAAACAAGAAGTACTTCTTTGTCACAAATAAGACGCAAACGGTAGGGAAACAAGTGCCTTTTTCTTCTTGGCTTAGTTTGCTTCAAAGAAAATTAACGTTTCATATCTCTGGAGACCTTTAACAAGGAGTCTTCTGTTTACGATTAATGTTAAGCAATTTTCTTTTATTTCTCCCCGAGTGTTTGCCTTCTGTAGATAATTCCCTAGACAAAGTTTCTCTTCCCAGTCTGCATCCAAAACCTCTTGTTCTTGTTGTTTCCTGCTTAATCACCACTATGCTGCTTTTTCTCAATATTACTTTGCAACTACTTCTCCAAAGGCTGAAAGCTCAGTTGTCCTTTGTTCGCTCTTTGTGTTCTACTTATTTTTCTTGTTTTTGCTTACTCATATTTGTAACTACAGTCTAGCATTCCAATTTTTGTATGGTGCAACTGTAGATGCTTAGTGACGGATGAAAGGACAACTGATGGTAGTGATTATATATCACAGGGTTTATAGCCAATGAAAAATATAAGCAGTGTTCAATTTCTTATCATTTTAGTTTTCTTTGTCGTCTTTCCATATGTACATAATGTTTGCTGAAGAGTCTCAGGAAAAAGCCTGTAATTATTGCAATTGCTCAAATTCCCCCTTTCCAGCAGCCTTTCAAAGATCCACCTTTGAACCCCACCTTGGTTGGTTGTGCCTGGGATTGAGCTTCTGGTGACATCATCTCAGAAGTACATTGTAAACAGCAGACTACACCACCAACTTGGGAATTTTTTGTTGCTTTTTCTAATTCTTGTTGAACCTTTGGTGATATCAAATTCAGAGTTACAGTAAGCTAAAACTACCTCTACATTTGTATTTTGTGTTAAAAGTGCATGGAATTCATGTGCAACATTCTTTTACAGTGGGGATTGTGTAGTAGTCCCATTTTCTTACGCCTTGCGAGGGCTGTTGTAATTATTACCTACTCAAGTTTCCAGGATAAAACTTGGTAGATGATTGGCTTAATATATTCACAAAGAAGACACCCAATTTGGATAATTCACTCAAGTTCTCTGGAAAGTGGCTACGCGTCTACATAGCTACTTTGTAATTTATTCATAATTCACTCAAGATCTCTGGAAGGTGGCTACATGTAGACGCGTCTTCACGGCTACTCCGTTGTAATTTATTCATAATTCAGCGAAGTTACTTGAGCCTTGATAACTGTTGATAAACACTACAATAACTAAAAGATAATCAGTTTGAAATCAGTGCCCAGGACTAATAACTGTAGATAAGAGAGCAATAGGCTGAGATGGAGTTTGTTATATCAATATTCAGGCATGGCTAAGAGACTTTGTGGTCAAATTTAACGGCTCAGTTCTGTTTTCTTTGTCTGACAAGTCTCAAGGGAGATTTCTAAACAAAACAATATTCAGATTTATAACCATAAGACCTCGTAGCCATGTATGAATATTGATATATTGAACACAATTATTTCTGGGAGTGATTACAGAACACCCAGCCTACTAATCGTACTGTAAAATGAGCTGCCACTGTGGTCTGCAGTCCCATAGTCGATGAACTAAAATTGTTCAAGGGCATGCAGTAAAATGAACTCCCACTGCGGCCTGCATTCCCACAGTCGGTGAATGAAAATCGTTTGAGGGCAAGATCTCGAGAAAAGTGTAGTTAACCGAACTGCAAAATGAAAGCTAAAACTTTACGAGAGTGGTTAGGCCTAAACCCTGAGGCGAGCGCTTAGGCTTAGTCAGTAAACTAGTGCTTTCTTCTTCACACGATCTTGGAAAAGTGTAGTTGGCCGAACCGCAAAATGAAAGGTTAAGGAGCGATTGCACAATACCCCGTTGAGGAACACAGTCGTTTATATGTATATCATTTTCTCTACCATGCCACTGCGAATTGTGGGACTGCAGTGGCAGTTTTTTAAGCAAGACATTTAGTAGGGCGGGTATTCTGCAATCTAGCCCATTTCTGCATAGCCATTATTTTGTAGGAGCTACGCAGAATAGGTTGTGTTGCGAGGTATTCTGCAATTTAGTCGACACCCTTATCAATGAAATTAAACACGGAACATGTTATTTTCTTTTTGGCTCCGTCACCACTGTTAGCTCTACTGTTTTCATATTAACATACATCCGTATGTAATTGTATTCATTATTGCGACAAAATATAATATAAAAAAAATATGAATAAATAAAATAAATTCAATGTAATCAAGTTCTTATCTATTTACTAATTTACATGTCTATTTATTTTTCGCATTATTGCTATACTTATTTCTCTTTCCTCGTATATTGCTGTAAAATGTCTTGTATGTGTTAGTATTGTAACATGAGCTCAAAATAATGGCTTTTACGCAAACGTTCACGTTCATCACTAACCTCAATTTCTCGATGTTATTTTCTAGCTGCCGATCTAAAATTGCTTGAAATTGTTTCCCTGATGTTTTTCCCTTCCTTTACCGGCGGTTCTCCCGTGAAAAATCATTTCCAACACACTTTAAACTGCAATTTTGTACATAAAGCCCTCACAGCGAGGCGGCCATTTTTTATAGGCCTCGTGAGGGCTGTTGTATATGACCTACTCAAGTTTCCAGGATAAAACGTGGTAGATGATTGGTTTAATCCATTCACAATTAAGACACCAAATTTAGAGAGAACCGGAAGTAACACAAGTTTTTCGTAGCGGACCAGCGGAGCACCATGGGTAAGATTTTTATGCTGGAAGTAACAAGTTAGTTATGAGTACGTCCGTCCGCCCGTACAGACTAGGGACTTTAAGATAGTGGACAACGGTAGGCTGGAACGATTGGATGCGTTACCGGAGACTTTGGACGAGTACGGTAGAAAGGCGCGAAAATTTTTAACTTAAGTTTCGGCCAACAGGACCGTAGGACGATGGAATAAACATGTCTTTTGAAGAGGCGAGGAATTCTTGTAATTTTTTATGCAGAAGGTTCAATTAGCGAGGAGGAATTTCTTATTTTATAGCATGAATACGAATCAGTGAATCCTCTTTATCCTTACTGGGAATTTGAACCATTTTGTTTAGATTTCTTGGATTCTAGCGAGTGTAAATCCGCTAAGGGTAATTGGTTCATAAACAAAAAATGCGGCTACAATTATCTCTTTTACCTTTCTTTTCTGCTTTTCTCCTGTGTCATGGTGGATTATGGATAACGCTACATTGAGAACAAGTAAATTTTGATTTGAGCCGCGATGTGGCCGAGTGATGTCTTTGAATGAACTCAGAATTTTCGCTAGATTTTTTCATTTCAGCGATGGATAAATCAAGACAAACACAACCAAATGCACATTTAACCCATTGGGTGATCAGTTTTCAATGCATAATAAAGGAAAAGACTAAAATAGTGAGAATAAGTATGGATGAATTCCTATCGTTTTCACCGTAGATTCCACGACGAGAAACCCGGCGAAAACATACCGTCCTACAAAAAGTACAAGCACGACGGTCAAATGTCACGGGGATTTTGCGTGACATGACACTCATCTAACCGTCCCAGTCTACCGTCGTGTACTATCTTAAAGTCCCTCCTGTAGGGGTGGAGGTGGGGAGGCAAGAAAGCCTCTGGCGACGGGAGTGTTCAGGCAATTTTCCTTGGCGGGAAATCGCGTGGCAGCGTTGCATTAGGCAACGACGAAATTTGAGAAATTTCAAGAACCTTACTCACCCACTTTACATTGCGCGCCTTTGTTGTTGTTGTTATCTAGGAATTTTAAGCGTCTCCTTCCATATATGGGAAAGTATCGTTGAGTTATATTTGCACTCGAGAGAAAAATTAGAACCATTTGTCAGCAAAAAAAAAAAAAAAAAACTTCGAAGATCCTCAGCAAGGATTATCCTGTGAAACTGAAATGTTCAGTGCCGGTAGCCTGACCGGAAGCCACGCACAACAATATTTGAACAGAATTATCGATCCGACGGTGGATTTGCTGTTCGCGATTCCTTACAGTGTAGTCCAAGAAGTTATTCGTTCGTTTTTCAGAAATGATAATACATTAATTCTGATTGTTCCAGCCGTTAATCGAGGATTTCCAATATCGGTACTCTTCGATGCCATTCCAAGAGCAGATGGTTCTATAACGATTTCGTTTCCACTCGATAATATGTTACGAAGAGCAAGTCATACATAAAAAATATTAAGAAACTCAAATTCTAATAAACATATTTTTCTTTTCTAAAGAAACTGTGGTGCTGCGTCGGTGGGAGAGTGAAACAGCAAAATTTGGTTTTGGGAAATTGGGAAAACTGACGTTTCGAGCGTGAGCCCTTCGTCATTCGCTCTGACGACTGGCTAACGATCGAAACGTCAGCTTTCCAAATCACTCACGGTGGTAATTCGACCTTTATCAACACGTTTGATAAAACCAACTTTTCTAATAAACATAGCTTATTTTCCAATAGAAAACAGAATTATATAGACCATTTCATGTGCGATGGAAAAGATTACTTTACACAGTCACAGAATAGACCGATTTCGATGTATTTAAATTCAGTCCTAAACAAAAGGCATCATCTCGAGGCTCCGGGGAATAAACTCATACAAATCCTTATATTTATTCCCCAGAGCCTCGAGATGATGCTTTTTGTTTAGGACTGAATTTTAATATATCACAAATGGGCTATTCAGAGCTAGTTTCGGGGGCCCTGAAAATGGGGACTGAAGTAATGTGGGCGCGCAATGCAAAGTGGCTGAGTAAGGTTCTTTAAAGTGGCTTCACATAGTTTCCTGACCGCGCGCAACCTGGTCACTAGAAAATGGGTGATGGCACGAGCTTTAAAGCTAGCGCGACCGACGCGCGGCTCTCCCACGCGAAAAGTAAACAAACTTGGCTTATCAAGTTCTATGGAAAATGGTTTGCCTCTGACTCTTGATATTTTTAAACAGAGGTTTCGGCTAATTCTTAAGCCTTGATCAGTGATATGAAAGCGAAATTCGTTATCATGCGCTATTTAAAGTAACGTCGCGCGAAAGCTTGTGCGCGTGACCATGAAATTCATACTCGCGCGATGCCTTTGTAACGAACGTCGCTTTCATATCACTGATAAATATCAAGAGTCAGAGGCAAACCTTTTCCCATAGAACTTATGACATCTCCTGGCTACACTTTTTCCATGGCTTCCCAACTTTGCAAACTCATTTTTCGTCAAAATTATGTAGACATATCATCTTTTCGAATTGTTTACCTATCCGTAAGAAGGATGAAAATTCTTTGGAGTCCAACAGAAGGTCATGTCCAAAAAAAATCATTTCCCACTGTTCTGAACTACTTATCTGATTCTAAAAACGTTAGCTTTAATGAATGTTTAGGATTGTTTCTGTATTGGTAAAATGATGACCTGTGACCTGTGTTTTGAACCTGCGAGATTATCTCTAAGGAAAAAAACCTCACCAACATTTTAGTAACGTGAAAGATAATACAGAAACATAATCTGACAGAACACGGATAGTCACAAAGCTCAAAAATGTCTTTGCTAACATAGGACCCTCTCGGGCAAGCATTATTCCTTCAACTCAATTGACTCAAAAATGTGGTCACAATCCAAAGTGTTTCTTTCTTGCTCCTATTTCTCCCTCTTTTGGGTTGCCAGCATAATCTGTTCCCTAAAAAATAGTAAATGTGAGGTTGTTTATAGCATTTCTTTTTCTCCAATAAAAGAAGACTGATTTGCTAGGGGTTTGAATCAAGCTCATATTAATATTTTGTTATGTTTCATTCTTTCATCTGACGTACAATGACCATGATGTGATGCCTCCTCTATGTTATACAACTATAGATCCATTTCTGTCCTTCAAAGTCTTTCTAAGATCTTTGAAAACATGTTTTTTCTCAGATTGTCTTGATGTCTCAGAAAATTTGGTATGGTGCACTTCAACGTATTGGTTTAGACTGGACTGCAATACAAAAGAATGGAGGTATAGAACATTGTGAATAAACAAAAATCTTTAAAAAAGTGTTTGTCATGGTCAGGTATTTGACTTGAAAACGTTCAAAAAAGACGAAAAAATTGATGCAAGGTATCCAAGTTAATGATCGCGTACTTACAATAAGAATCCTTTCCTTGCATGCGCTAAACACCAATGTAACATCATCACCAATAAGTACAAAGGGAGCCCAGTGCTTTACTTGTTGAAATTGGTCAGATTCCCTCATACATTTCATGGTCTGATTCAGCGCTTCGCTGGCACTTTTACCGCATAATAAGAGCCGGTAAAAAATCTTCATGAACCACAGGGTAGCATCATCATCAATCGCCCACAAAGACACTAGAACAGATCGAGCGCCGGCACCCAAAAATGCTCTGGCGATACCGACCACACCCTCGGCTTTGATCTCCCCACGAGCACTATGGCAGCAGCTTAGCACAACCAGTTGTGCGCGCATCTGAACATTTAATACATCCCTCATTGTTAGAAGAAAGTCTTCTTCCACTGGAACTTGAGTTTTCCGGCTGGGATTCGGTGCTAGAGCAATTTCTCCCGTTGCCATCTTACCATGAGCTGCAATATGAACCAAAGCAACCGAGGAAAGACTTTTCAGCACTTGTTCCTTTGTTGCTTGTTCTCCAATAAGAGGCACAACGCCGAGTATTTTTCCAATCATTTGAACTTCTTCTCGGGCGCAAGGCAGCTGCGATAACTTGCACCCCTGATATTCAACCTCTTGTACCCAGGGATCGCCCACTAGAAGCGCACCACTCTTGCTGTGATAATCTGCGGGACAATCTGCGATCAACTTCAAACTCGTTAGTGATGGAATCATGCGGACTCGGAAAGATTCGCCGAGGTATTTTGAATCTTCGTTCATGAATGCAGCAAAAGGAGCCAAACACAACGGACCCTCGGGAACGAAAACGACCTCATCGCCATACAGCGTATCTTTGATAGGATCAATGATAATTTCGTTCAGGATGTGCAGCGAACTTTTCTGAAAACCATGGGATTTGGTGCCAGTCATCTCTTCCGAAGAAGAGCTCTCATCTGAAGCATTGCCATCCCTCTCCACATCCAAGGAACGATCCTCGCACTCGACAGCAGCCCTTACATCAATTTCTTTCCACGTCTTCTTCATCAAAGACAGCAAAAATGTGTTGGTCTCGTGATCACCACTCTCGATTTCTTTTCGTCTTAACTGAGCTTCTTTTCCTTTCTGGAAAACCCACAAAAACACTTCTGTCTTTATCAGCGCCATAAAAATTGTGTTCGACGGAATACATTCCAATAAATCGTCGAGAGTTTCGCTTGTGGTTCCTGAATCAGTTGGTTTTTCTTCAGACGCGTAATTCAACTGCAAGAGATCTTTAAGAGCTTGGGCACGCCCTTGCTCAGCGGCCTCAACAGCCTCCATAACTTTTCCTTGCTCCACTAACAGATGCCACAAACTCACGTAGGCAGTGTGACGCATGTCGCGTAAGCTCATTTTCCACTCATCGTTAAACCCAAGATGACTCCTAACGTCATTAAACACAGCTACACTTTGATGATAGCTATTGGTAGCCTCGCTCAAAGATCCGAGCGATTGATAGACTTCACCACGGTTGAAAGATGCTACTCCAACGCCAACTTTGTCCCCCACTCGTGTGGATATTTCCATGTGACGTTCGTGGCACTCCATGGCTTTCTGGCAATCACCTAGACGAAAGTAGGACACACCGAGACCACTGTAGGCTTTTCCTTCATTTTCAACTGCGCCGATTTCTTTGGCGATTTTTAAGAAGCGTTTGAAAAATTCTATAGCTTTTGTAAAATCTCCGAGGCTGTGATAGGCTTGACCGAGATTACCGAGAGCAATTCCTTTACCCGCCTTATCTCCCGTTTCTTCTACGATTTGCTTGCAGCGTTCATGGTACTTTATGGCTTTTGAATAATTCTTCAGACTATCATAAGCGCTACCTAAGCTGCCATACGCCTTTCCTTCATTTGACTTGTCTCCCACTTTCTTTGCGAGTTTCAGGTGCCATTCGTAGTACTCTATTGCCTTTTGGAAATCACCCAAACCATGATAACAGTTGCCTAAATTTCCATATGCAACGCCCTCTCCAGACATGTCACACAATTTTTTGGCAATTTCAAGGTCACGTTTGTGATATTCCATGGCTTGTTTAAAATCTCCAAGACTGTCATACGCGTTGCCCAAGTTACCGTATGCCACTCCTTCACCCGCTACGTCTCCCAGCCGCTTTGCGATTTCAAGATGACGTTCGTTGTAATGGATAGCTTTCCGGAAATCCCCGAGTTTGTGATAAGCAGTGCCAAGGTTGCCATACGCTCTACCTTCTCCGATAACGTCTCCGACTTCTGTCGAAATTTTAAGGTGTAGTTCTTGGTAACGAATAGCCTCTCGGATATTTCCAAGGCTGCAGTACGCGTTGCCGAAGTTTCCATAAATTCTCCCTTCCGATGCTTTATTGCCAGATTGTCTTGCAATGTCCAAGGCCCTTTCCAGAAATTTTATGGCTTTTTGAAAGTCTCCAAAATCCTGGTACACAATGGCCAGATTACTATATGCCTTTGCTTGTTCATCAGTGACCCCTGTTTTTTTGGCGATTTCCAGGTGACGCTCGTGATAGTGTATGGCCTTCTTTAAATCACCAAGACGACGACAAGCGATGCCTAGCTTGCCATATGCTGTACCCTCCGAGTGCAAGTCTCCAACATCCTTTGCAAGTTTTAATTGCTGCTCAGTGTACACTACTGCTTTCCTGGAATCACCGAAAATTTGATAGAGGGCGGCCAAGTTGCCAAGGGCCTTTCCTTCACCCGCCAGATTTCCCACTCTTTTGACGATTTTCAAATGACTTTGCAGGCAATCTTTGGCCTTTGTGAAGTCACCGAGACTCAAATAACAAATGCCAATGTTGTTATACGCCGTTCCTTCACTAGCAACGTCACCCACTACTTTTGCTATTTCAAGGTGACGTTCATAGTAGACTAAGGCTTTTTGGAAATCTCCCAGATTGTGGTAAATATTACCTAAGTTACAACAAGCGGTTCCCTCACCAGACACATTTCCCAACTCTTGTGAGATTTCAAGGTCGAGTTTATGATAGTCTATGGCTTTTTTTAAGTCACCAAGACGGTGATAGTCATTGCCCAGGTTACAGTACATCTCTCCTTCCCCAGCAACGTCACTTATATCTTTCGATATTTGCAAACTCCGTTCATGGTACCCTACGGCTTTTCCGAAATCTCCGAGATTGCAATAAACGCTGCCGAGATTACCGTAAGCGTTTCCTTCACTTTTCGTGTCTCCCACA
>JALIRR010001003.1:30000-32500 GCA_023091755.1 Montipora sp. Colony 1 RG-2022 | reverse complement strand
AAGCTTAAAATGGACTTCATAAAAAATGAAAGACTTTGGCATTATTTTCTCTGCAAAAGGAAGGTCAAATCTGTGATGAAACAACTTGCATAAGCCCGTTCGTAGGGTGTTACGCTGGCTTAAAAAGTTCGGGCTTCCGTTATTTATTGGCTCATAACGCTATCCACTAAATAAATCATTATTCAGCGCATGAGCGACATCATCTATTTATCCAGCGGATATTGCTATCCGCTATTAATCCGAAAAACTCTGACTGGGTCGTCAGGTATGGATCATAATTAACAATTATTCGCCAAAGGCGAGGTGAATATCGGTGAATAAAAACATCGAGGCAGAAGTGAATAATTGTTTTAGAATAATTACAGAGGTAACTATTTGAAAAATATAAGCATTTTCATTAAAATAACTAATTTCTTCTTCTGTCACCTCGACAAACAGGCTTGCGGCCATTTTGAAAAAACCGCTAACGTGACTATCACGTAATAATCACCTCACATGCAACCAATCAGCGCGGAGAATTTTCAATAATCACCTATGTAATTATTCTAAAGGGTAACACCAGCACATAAACCAAGCAAATTTGATATATATAATTTTGGGGTACCTTTTTGCTATTCCGGCACCCAGCCATTTACTGCGCATACTCCGTCAAGGCATACCCGAAACAAAGCTTGAGCCTATTGCTGGCTCAGTTCACGGATTTCGGCTAATTGAAACCTACCCAAACTCGGAGTGTTAACCAAGACAAATAAAATGTGAGTTTTCTGATACAAAACGAGTGAATAAAAATCGTACCAAGCATTTTCCAAGCTGTAATATGTTTATTTCATAGGTACTGAGATTTTTTTCTTGGTAGTGTTTGATAGACAAATTTATTTCACACAAATGGAGCGATAAAATGGCTTAAAATCGCTCAACCCACAACTTATTTAATAAAATTTACAACATTTAACGTGTTTCAAATATTCCAAAGTAGTCCAAAGTGAAGAGTGTTGTTTAGCCAGAGTGGCTCAGAGCAATCTCTTCTCGTACAAGATGTTTAATTCGTCGCTTGTCAAAGAAAGTCGTATTCACTGCTATCTTTAGTGCGGACGGAGATGATTAATTGGCTGATGTATTCAGTACTCATTCGGCTCAACCGCTGGAAAAACTTTCATTTTCCTGTTTTCGACCTTCGTTTTCAAAAGTCTTTCAAGCAATCTTGCATTTCTTTCAGTTTTTTGAGCGGGATTTTTGTTTTCTTGTTCCCTCAGCCATTTTTCAAAGCGCGCGGTTTTTGTGCAACGGTTGTCGGATGACTTTCCATTCGATACGTTCATTTACGTTCATTCATCAAAGTGAACAAAGTTCGGCGTTCGCGTTGCTGATTGGACGAACGATATTTCTTCATAGTGAAATTTTGTCGTTCGTGTTCCTGATTGGCTACATTTGGAATCAGCACGAATTTTATTTATCATGATTTTCGTGGATAAATCTCAGTACCTATGAAACAAAAGAAAGGGAATTTACCACTTCTTGTAGTTACAGCTTCACTACTTGCTTTCGACAATGAAAACGAAGTAGGTCTGTACTCTTTCTTGTTTCTATCATTTTAAATTCTTTTATGTTACTTTTATAAATCAATGAAGACTGTGAACTTGTTTCTAGCGTATCATATTGTTGCAAATTGTTGATGACAAATAAAGCTTAATTATTGCTCTGTTAGTAACCACAAAAGAAAAGGATACCGCTAACCCCTTGTCGCACCAAGTAACGGCTTCCTCAAACTCTCTCACCTCAAAACACGCTCTTGCACCTAATAAAAACAAATCGAGTTTGGTATTAGCTTTTGCATACTCGAACATCTGTGGTAAACTTGAAATTTTTTCAACGGTCTCGTGTAGTGGCTTGCGCGCCAGAACGTATTTCCGGTAATCGTTTCTCTCCACGGAAAACTGGTGGAAAGAAACGATAACCGGAAATACGTCTGCCATGCAGGTTACTTGTGTAGAAGCTTCTTCATGCAAAATCCCGAACAGTTTCACAAGTAGTGCAAATCCCATAAAAACTCAAAATGACATAAACACCAGTCAGCTGTTGAACAAAAACTAAATATCTTCGTCTTATTTTTACACCACGCCATCAATTTTTAAACTGACCAGTCGCATTGGGTGTTTAAAATGTTCGTAAAAGGCATTGAAGAAATAGCGTGAAGTGTAAAATGTGGTCGGCAAAGCCTAGATGAACCTATGCCAAGCCATGCTTTCTCAGATCGCTCTGTCGCCTTTGCTATAGCTTGAAACCAAATGTGTATTTGTCCGGTCACACTAAAAATTGAATTTATACTCTTTTTTTATGAGAGCTTCTAATTTTGGGGCAGAGGCTGAACGTTCTTATTCTTTTGGCGATTCGAGCCTGAAAACGTTCTTAACATGTTCTTAAAGTTGTGTGGTATACTAAGTTCGACTACAAACTGAGTTCAAGTTGTCCTTTAGTGTATCATGCACTTGTTGATTTGCAC
>JALIRR010001003.1:0-22500 GCA_023091755.1 Montipora sp. Colony 1 RG-2022 | reverse complement strand
CTTGGACGCGATATTACATTTCTCCAATGATAAGTCTAGTTTTCAAGACTACAATTTTGGACAAAACTCTTTGGGAAAATGAGACACACCACTTTAAGTCATTCCCTCAGTTGCATGTGTGATAAAGGATTAACTTTTCCATACTTTCCCCTTCCCCTTAATCCAATTTTGGTTAAGAAACGGCCAAAGGCTTGCACAGTATTTTTCACCACATTATAAACATTGGCATCGGGGAGAAGGGGGTGAGAGACAAATAGACTTTTTAGACTTAGAATACTTTAGACTTAAAATTTTTCCCAAGAGCTTTGTCCAAGATTATAGATGTGCAAAGTCTTTTTTTGTTACTTTCACAAAAACCCTACAGATTTGGCTACCAGTTCGAGATTCAATACGGGAACTAATTTTGTTATCCATCGCAAACAATCAATCGCGAACCTACATTTAGGCAATGCCCAAATGGACTGAGTTGAACAATTTTACACCTGGCTCGACAACGAAGGACAGTTCAAGCAGGTTTAAAGCTTTAGATAAACCAGTTTAAGATTACACCCAAGAAAACAAATTAAAAGCACTCGGGCAAAAGCTGAAGAGATTATCTCAAGCATTTTTTTTAATATTTATCGCCAGGCTTTAGTAGAAGCCAACAAAATGCTTTGACTTCAATACCAAATAATGAACTTTCGTCTTGTCGACCCGGCTTGATAATTTGGTGCGACACGTCGCAACAATTCGCCTTGTGTGACACGGACAATTTCATGAAAATCATTGTCGCGGCGGCAGAATTTTGTCGCCTAGTGTGTCTCGGCCTTCAAGCTTGCAAAAACATGAAAACAAAGCTGGTTTTAATGAGAGGTAAAATCGCGCTGCACGTGAAGTATGGTTTACATCATAGTAAATTTTTATTTTCCTATGCAAAACGATGTAAGATTACCAAATTCAAAATTTTGTCTCGAGCGTCTGCACACAACGGTAAAATGTTCATCTTTGCCTTTTATTGGATAACAAACATCCTCCGCTTGTCCCACGACAAATTTTAAATTGCTTGTCTTTGTTCAGAATTTGAGATTCAGGGAAGCTTAGTTAACCTCCCCAGAACTCTAAAGAACAATGATGGTGAATGACAGCCATTATTTTTTAGAAAATTACGCAGTAACAATTAAACTGGAATCAGGAATTGGTGGTCTCACTTCTTCCATAGTTAATGCTTGGAGAGGGTTATAAAACGCGACAAGTTCCTTTGTTTGATGTTTTTGTCCGTATTTTTGGCCTTGACACTGCACAAAACACACCTTTTTTCGATACGATAACCAATCAAATCGTTCGACTAATTTGGGAACCCGTGCGAGACCCAAACAAAAGGTTGTGCAGGGTCACAGTCAATTCAACATTCAACATCAGACCTTTTTGCAGATACGGCGGCCATTTTGATTTCTATTTTATCGAAAGACACTATGGGATGCTCTTGGGGCAAATTAATAGCTATTTGAAACAATAGAAATCAAAATGGCCGCCGTATCTGCAAAAAGGTCTATTGCGACAACATTGTTATCGCTTTTAAAGGTTTTAAGGTTTCATAACCAGTTTCTCGATTAACTATACTTCTTCCAAAGCTTTCAATGCCTGGAGAATGCAAATCAAGGGGTCCGCTTCCTGTACTCGTTACCTTCTGGTTTGTTACTTGAAATGGCTGCGTTAACATTCGAGGTATGGGACATGTAGAATAAACCTGCCGTTGTTAACAACCGGAGTAGTGAATTCGGACCTGGTTTGTCTTTTAGCATCAGCATACAGACTGAAAGCAAGCAGCATACTCGAACTCACATTTTAAGGTGTCTTCATCGGAATCCAGCGTTCCTGTCTCGGCAACTGAGTTGATATCGGATCCATTTGCTTTCTCAGCCATGTGCACTGGCAGTTCTGTTTAGAGGCCTTACGTTTTAAAAGATATAAAGAGCTAGTTCTTTAAAATTTGATTTGTGTATGCAGACAAACAAGAACTATCAGATTATGACATCAGTGTTGGAGTAACCATAGTATGAGTTCATAACGAGCCATTTTATAGTTGTATTCCCCATGAGAAAACTGCTGATGATTATGGGAATGAAACATTTGTTCAAAACATTTGAGTTCTGTGCGGATGGGAAATACCCGTAGCAGGAAGCACTTCATGAATACATAACCCCCTCAACAAGGACAATTTTATATATAACAAGTTTTACTTGCTCGAGTGGTTGAAAAATTTGATGGTGTGGCCGACTCGTCAAAATTAAAAGATATTAGACCCCAAGCCCCTCTCGTCAAGATCAAGATGGCGACGAGTTTGAGTATGACTGAAAAATGGATACTCCAAAATAAGTTGAGACACTTCGTGACACATATACAAGCGCAACATTTGGTGACGTTACGTGGCAATACCAGACAACCACAGTGTTAATCCGCCTTTGCAGATAAACAACACTCTCACGCAGAGAATAACTGCTGGATTAGGCACTGATCTTTAGTAATTAGGGTTAAGCGCTGACTCGAAAATGTTCTGGTGCGCCATATTTAGCAAAACTTTATATTTAGTAAGATCGTTTGGTACTTTATATACACGAAACTAAGTGTCCCCGGCCTAGTATTTCTGGTCACGACCCTCAGTGTGTCTCCGCGTTCCAACCTTATTTCCGTCTCAAAGATAAATGAGTTTTTTCCGAGTACATGTATCTCTTAAATTCTAGCTCGTTCTTTGAACTGCTGTAAATTTAGCGACATTTCATGCGAACAGAAATTACAAACACGTGGACGTAATTTCTGGGAGAAATGTCAGAATGGTGATTTTAAAATCAGTTTCCTTTTGCGAAACTACTGTAGATAGATCCAGAAAGTATCCCGGTTGTGTCTGTAGGATGATTAATTACATTAAAAAGAAAAAGTTTCCCGGTTGAGACTCGATAAACCGTGAAGGAGCGTAAAAACCTGGCATCAGAAGATGTAGACTTTCGAAAAGTCCTTCGTCTAGATACGCGCGGAACGAAGGACTTTTCATACTTGATTAACGCCAATTTAGCGACCCAAAAACGGGTCGCTGAGCTAGGCCAATCAGAGTAGTCCTCGTGGACCCCAGGGGATAGAGTTGTCAATCAAAATTTGCCACACGCAGTGAAGCGTGATTTTCAAACATGCTACTAAGGCTACCGGATATTCCAAATTACGCGACCATCAAAGGAAAATAATTGAAGAATATCTGTCTTGCATAGATCTGTTTGTGTCTTCTCCAACCGGAGCTGGGAAAAGTCTGACCTTTGAACTAGTCCCGTACGCTTTTGGTCGCTCACTTGGAGCGGGTGGCAATGCTATCGTCTTCGTAATTCTTCCACTGATTTCACTCACGAAAGATTTGGTCTCTAGCCGGTCGCTATTTAGGAGACAACACATTTAAAATCTTAAGTATAAACGGGTGTCTGGAAGTCCCGAGGCGATTCTCAACGACTATCAACACATTTTTTGTCGAATGGAACAAAAAATTTTAAAATGCATGTGTATTCATCGACGAGAGTCATTGCATCGCTAAATGGTAAGCTTAAGTGTCACTGAGATGTATCTTTTAATCCCGGTCTAGTACGTCTCCTACACGGATGCGTACCTGATCTTTCATGAGTGAAATCAATTGACTTTCTTGACGATTCGAAGCTTTCCCTTACTTGCTAATCTTTTGAATATATTAGTCTTTCGTTTCTATCAGCACAAATCAAAGCACAAGTGTTGGTCCAGAAAATACCACTGGAGATCTCCTTTCCAAGCGGCGACTCGAGATTGAAAAAAAAGCTTTCGTTTTATTTCATCTTTGTTTCTGATACCTTTAGCACAAAGTTAACAAATTTCCTCTTTCCATTTCGTAGAAACAAACATGTTCGACCGTTTTCGTCGGATTGCGCCATCAAATTCAGGGCTTGCGAATAACGTCATCCCCTTTTTGGCGCGAGACGCAAATGAAAACTTTGCAAGCGAGACAAGTCGACCTCTCGCGACTTCGTCGCTCGCTCATTCACTTCGCGTACGAAAAATCACTTCTGGGGTTATCGTGAGGTCGACTTGTGGCGAGTCTACAGAAGATGTGGTTAGTTTTGACTCCAAATATACGTAAAAGGCGTCGCCCCTCTGAAAGAAACATATTTGGCTAAGTTGCAAGAAAATCTGTACTCTGTAAACTACACTCTACGTAGTTTTTTTTTCAAACTCGTGATTCACATCAAACAACATGGCGAAAGTGAAAAAGGACTTTCCATTGCGAATTTGAAGAGCATTTCGTAGAATAAGCTATCAAATTTGCCCTTGCACTTTCTTAAGACCTTAAATTCCATTTAAAGATCAAGTGGCTGGCAATACAGTCGGGAAACAATTACGCGATCTTAGTCACAGTACAACCGGTTTAGTGAGCAAAAAATTGGGGCCAAATCAAGCCGTCAATTGTGAATCACAAATGTTTTGTTTATTATTTTAAATGTGATCTGTGTGATGCAGATTATGTTGGGTATACAGCCCGACACCTTGACCAACGCATTGCTGAACACAAAAATTCGGCAATCGGCCGACATTTTTTGAAAGCTCACCGCCGGTAGGAAAAATCTTTTGAAAGATTGCGAATTTTCCGTTAGAATTTTTTTTTCTTTATAAGTAGTATATTTAACTTCGTTGATAATAAAATTTGCTTTATATTTTTACAGTACTTCATTGAGGTCGACGCTAGGCTTGAAATGGGAGTGAATTCAGTGTCGCTCGAGTGTAAAGTGAACCGAGGCTATGAAAAGAAAACTCGCTCAACACAATTTGAATTAATTCTTTATGAAACAAAAAGATGAAGAAATAAGTTATCAAGGAACCGATCAAACAAATGAAAGCCAAGACGAATTAAAAGAAGGAGAGAAAATGAGGAAAATACAACTCTGACATGTGTTAGTCCTGTTGGATCCCAAGAGGTCATACGACGTGGGGCTTTATATACTCACTGCTCTATCACTGAAGTAATTCAGCGTTTTCGGCGGCTCCGCATTGTAAGAAGCTGTAGAATTTTTAGAGTGACCATAAAACAGAGAAAAAATAGCTAAAGCAATAAAACGGAAGAAAACCATAACCAAGAAGAAAATCTTGCTGCGTTTCTTCCACGGAAGCCGTCGAAGCAAAACGGTACCCATATTTTCCAAGAACACTGTATTTTCCGATGGATGGAACCCGTGCTGGATTGTATTTTAGTGCCTCCAGTTCATTTTAAGCTAAAATATGTTATAGAGCCGACGAAACTGAAACTGGAAAACCGAGAATACGATGCGCCATATGTATCCTCCACAGAAAAACTCTCTGATTACGAAATTACATTATGTCATGGTATACTCACCTTAAACACAGCTATTTTTCACTGAAATTTGGCTAAGAAAATCATAAAACTGATTATCGTCAATTCATTTAGCCTCACATTGAACTGCAACAGTTTCCCCACTTCGCTATTTTCAACAACTTAAATATAGTGATATTCAACACCTGAGCACTCGCTAGACACCGGAAGTTTGATTAAACAGTATCCCTACTTCTCAAAACAAGCATGAGATTCTGTCAACATTTTTTTTCATCGTTAATGTTCTTACTCCTGCGTCATTGGCCTACAAAAACGAGCATGCGCTGTAGTTCCAGTGGTTGACATTGCCAAACAAAATTGAAGCTTACATTTTCGCAAACTTTGCCCGTTTTGTAGACATATCCGGTACTCGAACAAACTGGATTCAATCCACACTCAATTGTTAATTCACACATGTTCACTCCGGGAATAAAATCCCAGTTGTTGATAAGCACTAGCAGTGGTATTTGACAAGAGGAATCGCAAATTATGTGGAATTTAATGTTTGCAGAATGAATGAATTTCTGCAGAAATTCAGGGTTTTAACTAGGGTATTGAGGGGAAGAGGCTTTCCCCCCCCCCCCCCCCCCCTACAAAATTCCCAGGTTCCCCCCAAAAAATATTGTTATCATTACTGTATATAAGATTAAAAACTATATCGGAAAAATCATCCAGACGCTACAAGGTCAGTGCACATGAAGTAAGTATTCCCTGTCCAAGTACACTATATGACAAGGAACATGGAGTATTACAAACTGCTGGCGGCCTTACAAGAGGCTCCTTTACCGAGCTGTACATTGTGTTTATGAGTTGATTGGCGACAGCAACATTGTGAGAACGTGATCACGACTAAAAAATAACATAAAATACACTGTAACATTTCAAGGGCACCCAGCGAGCAAATTAAGCCAAAAGCCTTTGAGAGACATTGTTAGGCTCCTTGTAATGTATAAGAACTGTATAAGAGATGTTTTTATCAACCTAGAAAAATTTGATGTGTTCCGATATCTTAGCCGAAAATTGAAGTGTCCGAAAAGTTTAGGGAATAATATCTCAATTTCAGAAATTGCTAGCTGAAAGTTACCTTCTAAGAACTTCCAACCCAACCGAAACTACCAGGTGACCTTTTTAAGTGCCAAAAATTGCAAAAATATCCCTTCCGAAAACGTAAGGGACTACTTTTACCTGGCTGCGAATCTTTTAGCCGATGTTTTAGTAAAAAGGTCTGTAGCTGTTTGGCAACGTAGAACCGAAATTATTAGAGCAGTTTTACTCTCCCGAACACATATTTAATCGAAGACTACCGTTTGGGGCCCCTGACATTTATATATTAATTTATTTCATCAATTTGCCTATAAGGCGGGTGCTACACAAAAGAACAAATAGTCCTCTTCTTGGTGTATACACCGACCCAAACCACATAAAATAATAATATTGAATGATAAGCAGGAGCTAGTCAGAATCACGTCGTTTTCGCCTGTCAAAATCGTCTTCCCAAGAAAGTGATTCGGTTTACGAGGCCGTTCCAGTTTCAACTAAATATCAAAATAATTGGGCTGTGAACATTTTCGCCGAAAGAAAAAAGAAGGGTACAAGTGCCAGTTTTAGATTGCGGTGGACTTTTCAAAGACATTGCTAAAATGGGTGCTCTTTCGCTGAACTATCGGATCTCCAAATTCGTTTTACCCTGGCCTGGGCCCGGTTGTTCGAAAGCCGATTAACTTAATCCAGGATTAGCTTAAACTTTTGTTTCATGTTTTCAACTTGTTGGTGAAAGTTTCTTTTTCTTATGTTTGTTTTTCAAGATTTACTTCTTCTAATGTAAAGTTTTGCCAAATGTCAGCGTTGAAAAGCATTTGGGAGTAGAGAAATAAACTCTTTGGTTAATTTTTAATCTGGGATTAGCGTTAATCGGCTTTTGAACAACCGGGCCCAGCTGGATGCTAATGATAAAAGGAACTACGAAAGTTTTATGTTGAATATTCAGGAAATTTGAAATGCATTGTGTGCGGTAGTTTATTTGTTTTTTTTTTTTCCGGAAGGTTTATTAGCATAAAGGTTCATTAAAATTCAAGTGTCTTGATCAGTGTGTTGATCAGTTTTTGAACTAACTCGGGCATTTCTTGATCTGTAGTTTCATTAGGTATCAAGACACATGCACCTGACTAAAATAGGGCTCTCCGATTGGTTAAAAGTCTTATGACGTATTAATGAGTTTGAGAGGTACTTTTCAAAACAAAGCAAACCAAATCAAGAGCTTTGCAATTGAGATTCAAGGACTTTCGAGACAGTATAAACCCTGGAAATACTTCAACAGCAATAATTACTGTAGAAGTATTGATAATGTGACATCACAAGTGAAGGTATCCCAACAAAATACTAAAAGCTTTGCTATGATTCAAATGATATATTGATGACTTTTGGTCCGACTATAAAAGAAGAGAAATAGTGTTAAATCAGCCTGTTGGAAGTAGCGCGTTTAGTATTTATATTACCCCTGATAACAGCTGTGATAATTTCCTTGCTAACAAAAAAGACCGCCAAGTAAAGCTATGATCTTCGCAGTTATGATCGCAATTTTTCCAATTGCGTGCGTAGAGAAACCTGAAAAATTTAGAACTGCAACAGGGTTTGAACCAGTGACCTCGCGATATCGGTGCGACGCTCTAACCAACTGAGCTATGAAGCCACTGACGTTGGTAGCTGGTCATTTGTGAGTCCTAATGGTCCCGTGAGGAATGCATCAATGATGAAATGGTATATATGAAATGAATCATATGTGAACTGCGGATATGAAATCAAGTGAACCTATGATCTTCGCCCCCGTTTTCCTCAGACAGTTGAGTTAGCATTTTTAATTCAAGACTGCAATCGTTGATTTAATGCAGAGAGAGAACAATAGGATTTCATGAAGGTCAGTAATTGTTCATATATAATAACAGGTTATTAATGTATAAAATGTATTCGCTAACTTAATACCTTAAAACGTACAGGATAACTGAAAGCAATGTTTGCAGCAGTACTGTCAGTATGATTTATGCAAACTGGCTTAGTTTAATATTTAGCATTTAGTTTAATATTTAATATTTCTGGCTGCTTTTGTTGATATGTGCACAACAAGGTAAAGACGGAAGAGAAACAAGAAACTATCGGGTGAAAAAACTACTGTGACCTTTTCGAACTTCTAAATGTCGATAGCCACAGTAACTGCAGTTTCTTTTACTGCAAACTTATGTTTCATTTTTACATGTACCAGGCAAATACATCGACGCAAGTGGTACCACTATTATTTTCCTCGGACAAATCTACCCAGTCCTGTCCATACCATATCTGCAATTCCTGGTTCTTCAACAAACGTAATGGACTGGAATGGCTGCTTAGAACAAGTGCTGACGATCCTTGTTTAATTCCTTCAAGGACATAGAAGTGTTTGCCGTGGGATCTACCTTTGAACGCTTTCAAATCTTGCTCTGTTGGCAGAAGGGCTTTTTTGTTGGCATTTGTGATGATCGTCATAAATGTGTTGCTTGCATAGCCGTTTGAGTTGGTACAGCTCCAGTAGGAAGCATCGTCAACGCTGTTGCATTTGATGGATCCACTTCTGTGCACAAGCTTCATGGCCTTTACATTTCCGGTTTTAGTCACGTGGAAGACACCGTATTGATCATCTCGAGCTCCAAAGCAAACCGGATCTTCGTTGATTTTTTGCCACACCTCTAACCATAAAAAAATTCTTTTATTACCAAAATAAGTTATCTTTCGCTTTGTTATACATGTTTTTTTTGAGACCATTGCAACATCATCGACCAGCAACAAAAATTGTCATGATAGCAATCGACTGCATGTACAAAGAAGTAGCTTGAACAAACAACTGTCTTGCATAGATTGCGCCTTTTTCACTGTAAGCCCACGAATTCGAGTTGGAATCTTTGTTGCTCACTACCCTGCTCTGATTGCAATATTTTATACCTGCATTGTGGTAGTTGCCAACTCGAAAGCTTGTCGTCTTTAGCCACTACACACTCTCCCTTGCAATTTCCTATTATCATCTCATTCTCTTCTTTTTTCACTTACTTATTCTTGCATTGTAATTTCCATTTTGAATAACTTACTTACTTACTTACTTACTTACTTACTTACTTACTTACTTACTTACTTACTTACTTAACCCTCTTCGTGCTTGGTAGCACATAAGGCCGTAAGGCCATTTTGAATAAGTGTGAATAATAAACTTCAACTTGAATTTGATCTTAATGGCTCTATTCTCTAGTTTTGAAAACAGGATGTTTTCGTGGGAAGAAAAGAAAAATATTGCCAGTCGGGCTGTTAAATGGCAGACATGTTGAGTCCAAAAGAGTTTATGTCAACAGAATTATCTGGTGAAGAATTCAACAAGTTGTTGTATTCAAATGACTTTCTATATGGGAATGGCCATAGCAGCTCTAAGTAAGGAAGTGAAGAATTTTCAAAGACGCCTGGAGAAAAGCTCCAGGTTTGCACATTACTGTCTTACTTTCATTTGTTGAGTTACTTAGTGCATGGCCTCAAACCGGAGTAGGAGATCTTCAAAGATTTGTATTTTGCACAAAAAGTACTAGTAAGTAACACTGACCTTGACAAGTAGCTTGGATGGGCTGACCAGCATTTTCATCTGAGTATATCCAGTGCTTGCTGTCAACACTGACTTTGCCTCCTTCACTCGCTTTGATTTCGGCGCACGATTCAGCAGGAAGCTCTTGAATTGAGCCCAATGGCACTGCAGGCGAAATGTACAAAACTTCATTAACTATCTAAGATTGAATGGTTTTAAATTCAGCAAAAGTCCTCGAAACCACTTTAATAAACTCTCTTTTTTTATTGGAACCATTTTATAAGAACGTTCAGGCTGAGATGATGATCCAAAATTTATAAGAACTTACTAAGAAAATAAGAGGCTGAGAGACTGTGAAGAACGTCGGCTTTATTTTGCTCATTTGATTTGTTTTTGTCTTTGTGGTTAGCATAAACAAAGGTAAAATAAATGTAAAATTGTAGTCTAACAGGAAAGTTAACTTTCCTTTAACATTAACAATGTAGATTTTTTTTATTGTATGATACAATAAAGAAAAACTCAGTTTGTAGTCTCAGCGTTGACAAGTCGAGGGAAAGCAACACGTCAAGAGCCGGGCGGCAGACTTTAAATGGCCCACGTAAACGACAGCGGTCGCTGCCAATCCTTTTTCAACCGTTTCAACCAAGTTTGATGCCGGTTGAAAACGTTGATCAACCAAACCAACCGAAAACGGTTTTTTCCGAATAGAACACTAAAAAACCCAACCAACGCAACCAACTAAACACGGTTGATCCCAATAGAACACGAGCTTAGTATACCACACAACTTGAAGAACAATGTTAAGAAACTTTCCAGGTTGGAATCGCAAAAAGATAAGAACGTTAAGCCTCAGGTTTATCCGAGTCAAACTCACTCCCAACCATAGATGCCACTAGTCCAGTTCTGGACTCCCTCTCCTGTCACGCAACGCCGACATTGCGTGACAGGAGAGGGGGTCCAGATTTGGACTGAGATGCCACAGGCCACACGTCAAACGAAGATAGACCATTTACCCACAATCGGTGAAAAAACAGGGCTATATTTGTACCACGCTATTAAGTTTTCAAAAGACCCCCCCCCCTCCCTCATTCAATGTTGTCTGTTATTAGTCAAAGAGCACAGGAATTATGGGGAGGGGATTGCGTAGCCTAGTAAGGACAAAAGAGTTACGAATGACGCACAAGTCCTGGAGAGGGGGGCACTTGGCATATGAAGGGGTGGGGATTCTTGTCGGAGATTTTGAATTAAACCCTTAAAGGAGACCAATCTGGGCTTTGTAAGCAAAGGTTTCGTAAAACATAAACAGCTAAAAATTAGCGATAATAAAGAACGACGTTTCGGTGACATCGTGTCACCATTTTCAAGTTGAAATACACTTGAACTTGAAAATGTTGTCACGGTCACGATGTCACCGAAAAGTCGTTCTTTCCTATCGCTAATTTTAAATTGTTTAATCTGGGCTTTGCCCGGCCCAGGTTTTTGTGACCCCAAAAAGAGACAATATTTAAAACAAACGAGACCTTGACGGCTACATATGGGCGTCAGATGATGGCGTTTTCCCCAGAACACCCTAAGTGAGACCAAAATCCGAAATTTACATACCTAAGCAACACCTGGAGCATCATCCCACCCCTTTCATATACGAGTCCCCCACCGGGGTGCACAAGGAATCTCAGAATTCCGTGGATAAATGATTAATGCTCCATACCTCTGTTGAATGCTCGCTTCATGTAGAATCGCTTTGAATCGGGTAAAAAGTCTTCGGGCCTGGCTTCTTTCGTTCTGTTGTTCAGCTCGCAAATGTTTCTGCCAATGATGACATTGTAGCTTTGGCATCTGATATCCTGGTCACATATCATGTAACATTCCCCTGGAAATTGAACCCTGACTGTTTTAAAAATGTGGCCTCTAAGAAACATCCCATAAACAGAGTATTCGCTGTGACAATCTTGGTTAGCTACCCTAACAAGACCAACCCTTGTGATCAGAAAGACAGCTGAGAACCAAAATCGCGGGTTCATCTTTGCGAAATATTGCCCTGCAAGTGAATAACGTGAAATTTAGTGTTTAAATTGTTACCGCTTCGATTTTAAGGCTGTAACCATTTGTTCTTCTAACCTATCATCCGTTAAATGAAATTCTGCCGAAGCATGAACCCCAGCAATATAATTTACGTCGCATGGTTTGCCTCCGCCCAAAGATTAACACCGAACGTTTCAAGAACACATTTGTAAATAGACTCATTTTTGAACACAACCTGTTATAATTACATAATTCACTTTTAGCTACAGCATATTATTGTAAATTCATTACACAGTTCTCGTTTATGTAAAATAAGATATGTATTTTTTATCTTATGGTTTATTAAAGACATCATCATCATCACCATCATCATCAAAGAACATTAGCTTCATGTGAAGACCTCTCCAATGAACCGGCGAAGACCAACCACAGTTCACTGAAAGACAAAAAATCTATTTTGCACCACATTGACTGAATGGTTTTATATAATTAGCTTCTGTGTGAGTTGGTTGCGAGTCTTGAACTACCATGCAAGAGGTGATGTGTTGGAACCCCGGTCCGACGACCAACTCTTGGAGTCACCAAATAAATAAGGAGACAGCTCTGCCTTTGCAACATGATTAGATCTGCAAACTAAGAAAGTTCGTGTCTTCTTGGGTTAGTAGTGCTAGTTAATGCGTAACTTGAGCAGTTTTAAAAACTTTTGAGTACACGTTTGCTCACAAATTCTTCATTTTACAAGGGAAAGTAACATACGATATCACTCTATGGCAAATTAATTACAAGGAGAGAACTTTTCTCTCCGTTGCCTAAGCCGGCCGACTTGCGGCCGCAAACTGAATGAAAGCATTCACTGAGTTGCATCAGCAGGGGGGTTTGTCATGCACCTTTGCCATCAAATTTATCAGCTCCTCGGAGTGAGACTGTTCGGTATCCGGATCTATACTAGCAGCAGTTACCGACGTGGCAGTCGTTCTCTTTTGTCTCATTTTAGGAGGGGCAGCGTCTGCCTTCGTGTTACCCAAGAAGCGCAAGCGAGTTAAAGTCACTCACGCATGGGGACCATGCCCAACGATTCCTTCCTTGACCGGTCCGTGTTGCTCGTTTCTCGGTCCTTCCCCTCCATTCCTTGAACAAGAAGATTTGAATTGGGTAAAACATTGAGTTAGCCGATTTGGTCTATTGTTTATCTTTGTCGCAACACCTGGTTTAAAAGTGGACACTTTTCGTAGATCTTAAACTCCCTATTTATATTTTCTCGCAAAGACTTGTTGCCGGAATTGTACACACAGTGCGACGTTTTGTTGTTTGGTAACCGACAACTGCAATCAAAGCCTTTTAAACGCTTCTTCGAAATGATCCACTGAGGAAGCATCCATTATAGCAATATCATCTCTCCCCTCACTCACGATTGTTGAAACTTGAAAGAAGTGCGCATGCCCTGCCGGATGTCCGAGATATTTACGGGCATCCGGTATTAGCTGCGACCAGAGTATTTCGTTTCGTCACTCCCCGTTTACACAGCTTAGGCTTCTGTTCATGCCGCAGTGTAAACCAGGCTTTATCATGAGATTGTACTTTGTTTAAGGCCAGACGATTTTACGCGACAATTGGGGTCACTATAGGGTGACCGAGTTAAGAGGACATGAACGAATTGCGAGACGATTGTATTATGAGAAGAATTCAAATTAAACAATGTCAAATCGAGTTAGACTGTGCAATTTTTCGTGCAACATGTCTCACAACGCCATTTCTACAAACGTTCTCACATTACGAAACAAGTTGTTTTACGGGTGTTGCGAGACAAGTTGCACGAAAAATTGCCCAGTGTAACAGCGCCTTTAAGCTACTACTCCGTAATGGACGTGAACTTGCGAAAGAAATACTCTACAATATCATCCCTAGTCTTCTCATTAAGACTTAAAAATCTCTTTTATTCCAACAACAAAACAAGAAATTACTGGCCGCTTGTTATCATCTAACTTTCCTCATAAAGCAATCCAGACAATTCATCTCTAAGCCTCTGGCTCATATTATAAACAATTAAGAAATGAAATGAACCAATGAGAAAAGAAAGTGTGATGCCTTTATTTATGATGACCAATGATCATGCATAGACCTGACTCATTTCACCTTAGCTTTTCCAAATCTCTCCAACGAATTATCTACAACCGTTATTAAGTATCTAACCAATTTAAATGTCCTTTGTGTTAGCTATTATGCTTATTTTAATTAAAATACCTACCCTACCACACTTGTTTTGATTAGCTTGTACTCGTCTGCTTTGTATAATCACGGCGATTTAGCTGTAGTTTTTCTATACCTATCGAAAGTTCTTGATATATTTAATAATTTATTTTAATTGGAAAAACTCGAACACATTGGCATACTTAAGTGGATTAGTCCAATAATGGACTCATACAAAGCTACCTTTCCAACAGATAACAATTTGTAGATTCTATAATTTAATGGTCATATTTCCTCGCGCTTCAGTATTCAGGCACAAATTCCATGAACTTCTGCTCTCTGAGGGTAATATCTGTTCAATTGCGAGTTGTTTGTAAATATAACTTGTTCTGAGTAGAGAGCTCGTAGGAGATGTAGGTATTGGTACATTGACATTTTCAAGCATCTTAGTTTTTCAAAACAATTGTCACGATAGTTGTGATGTTTCTTGCTTCAAAATTATTGATAATGCTACTTCTTTCTATCAACTCAAAATCAAGGAGAGCTTCCTTATTGAGCGGTTGAAACCCGAACTCAACAAACAAGTTGATCATGTCAGTTTAGCATTACACTTTTAAACTTTTACCGTTATGTCAGTTGTGTTCTCTATAATATTGTTGGTTCGTTTGAATTTTACGTACTTGTAACAAACATTTAATCTACAAAGGATCATTGTATTGATAGTTATATATATATACGAATTATCTTGTAAAAATTTTAATGTTACACTCACTGTGGCTAAAGATGATGTTTGAAACATCGAAACATGTTCCGAAAATTCAAAAGTGTGGTTGTATTTTTTAAAATATTAAAACAACAAATATACTCACTGAACTTTTCAATTATTTTGAAACAAATCTAGAAGTGAAATACCTGTTGAAAGTGTGTTTCAGAACCGCAAAGTTCCTTATGTTTTGAGCCCGGTGCTTCAATGCTATGTGCATTCACTTATTACTTGAGGCCTCAGAAGTTAAAGTGTTGTTTAAAAAACACACCTGGCTAGTTTTTTCTCGGAACAGGTGCAAATGAGATATGTGTCATGTGATTGCGAACAAGCCATTGAATTCCCTTAGGATAGTAGATCAGAGCAGCCACCCTTCCTAAAAACTCTTTTTCTTTGGCCATCTCAGTTTTATCAGGAAGAATACACAAACAGCGGTGACAAACATCAGATACAAACCCATCCTTTGAAATTATTTTTTACTTGACGTTTCGTATGCATACTACTAACGTACTAGCAGTAATCATAGATTAGGAAGTGCGTTTGAGCATAGTTAACAGAGGGGACTGGTTTGGAAGCTCGGTAAACATCAAAGGAGCAAACAAAGATGCCAAGATTTAGGTTGGAAAGTCCACGACCGTGCACAATCTTTTGTTTTGCGCTCATACACTATGCATGAATTACGTAACCAACACGTTTCTATTGGTTAGTCCCTCAGTACGGAGAAAACAACAATTGTGTTTTGTGCACGGTCAGGGCCAAAAAAGAGAACAAAAACCCACAACAAACAAAGTTGTCGGGTTTCATAACCATTCCCGTCTATTAACTATGGTTCGAGCTGCTGCCGTTCTTTCGTTGTGATATTTAGATACATTAATTATTTACATTTTGACTGAGGATGGTTGTGTTGCATCAAATGGCAATTTAATATAGAGAGCGTTTAACTGACAACTCTAATTCTACAGGGGGTACGGGGTGGGGGTGGGTTTTAGTTTGGTCATTGTCTGTTGATGTGTTATGAATTGCTTATATATTTTATACCTCGTCTTTGATTTAACACTTTGCAAGTATTGAGCAAATGCAAATTGAACATCCGCGAGGGTCGAATGGAACTCACAAATTTACGATACAATTTACATTTTCAATACATGATCTTATTCTGCAAAAAGTCTCCCCCGAGAGGGTAATTACTTTGTGATTTCTGCTTCCCTTAAAATATTTTCGGAAATGATTGAGTTTTTGATAAAAAAATATTGTTTTTGTAACGAGCTTTTAAATTTTTTAAAATAAAGAAATCTTTGTTTTCGGCATGGGGAAATGATTTTTCCGTGCCATTTGTCTGCAGATTCAAAATTGTTGTAAGCCTTAAGCGCTAGCTGTGCTAATTCCCTTTACTTCTTCTCTATAATCATTCTCTACACATAAAATATCCTCCCCTCTGACCTCGACTGCTTTTCGCTGCTGTTAATACAGAGGATTGTGCTGACTCTGGATGATCTATGATTGATCGGGCGTCGATGTGGTCCACGAAAACAAGCAAGAAGCTGGTTTGTTATTTGTGATTTGTGGCCATTTGGATTGTATTTTCCCGAGGTTTCTTTGAGCTAGTGAGCCCAGCTGGAAGTTAGTTCTAGCTTCCTCCATGTTGCGGTATTTCCGCCATTCCCACGGCTGGCTCTCTTCTAAACAAGTTTGTGGCCTACTGCCTTCCATCCTTCCCGCACTTTGGCAACGGTATTCCTATAAGGACGCGGCCATTGGTTTAAATGACAATCCAAAGTCGTTAATGCATGGAAGCATCGAGTGCAAGTGTCACTCCTTCCCTCACTCAACTGATGTTAGTATCATAAGGGGCTCTTCTCTCAAAATGTCCAAAAGAGCGAGGCCATTAGGAAAAGCCAAAAGAACATAGCCCCAATTATTTTCTACTTTTACTGCACGACAAGCTCACTGCAATTACAGCACCATTTCACATCTTAGTAGGCTAACAATATGGCTTAACTGGCTAGTAATCGAATGGTGGTAGGTTCGCCTCTTGTTAGAAGCACTAGGTCATGTTCATGTTTTTTTTCCCGAGTACATCCACCACATCATTGTTGAAATTACTACATATCATGCGTTATACTGTAAAATTATACTCAAGATAGAAATCCTTAAAATGCATCACTATATGGGGTCACAAATATTTTCTCTGGCCCAGCAAAATGCGGGTTTTAGCATGCAGCAGACAGCACAAATTACACTGGATACAAACACAAAGTCCACAAACTAATCGCGAAGAAGATCAATTTAAAATAAAAGAACAAATACAGTTCAACACTTCATCAAAAGCGAAATGAAGGAGCAGAAAATCCAGGATAACGCGAAAACTAGACTTAATACAAAGGTTCGGGTTTCTTTCGCGATGAGCTGTTTTTAAGCAAACGTTTGCATAATCTATCTTTAACAGTTGTCTTCACGGCATTTCTCAAAGTTTTCATCCGCCAGCAGTACACAAGAGGGTTAACAGAGCTATTCATGAAGGCAAGAGTTGAAACAAATGCATATGCAATTTTCACATTGACTGTGTATCCACTGATTTGATGAACGAATGACACGCAGAGGAGAGGCAAAAAACAAACTGTAAATATACCAACAATAAGGAACATAGAGATTGTTGACTTCTTGCACTGTAATAAGCTCATTAATCGACCACCCTTTCCTTCAGTTTGACCCAAGCTAACACCCGTCGCATGAATTCGGCGCTCGTGCTGTCGAACACACTTCAAGACTTTTACACAGGCAAAATATGTCGACAACAAACACAGCGAAAGTAGTGTGATCAAAATGGTGTTGTAAACATTTGGACGAATGAGAGACACTCGTAAGACAGCTAGAGCGATGAGGAAAATCCAGAAACAGGCGATTACGAATAGAACGCGCCGTACTGTTACAATTTCGTTGTAGCGTAAATGCAGGTACAGCGCAAGCCATGTATCTAAACCAGCAGCGGCCATCGTGAAAACAGAACCACCGGTGGTTATATGTGCAACAAATTCAAGCAACATCCTTGTAACGCAGTACATTTCCAAGCGGTGGAAAATTTCGCCGATCTTGTGAAGAATAAAACATGGTTGTGCAAGTAATCCAACCATCAAGTCACTGCCAGCAAGACAGCAAATAAACACGTTCGAGGGAGATTGAAGTGATGGGTTTTTCCAAACTGTGAAAATGACAGCCGCATTCCCAGCGATGGCTGTTACTGACAACAAGGAATTGATAATCGATGTTAAAATGTGCGTAACGTAAAGGAATCTTGTCGAGTTAAAATTGACGTCGAACATGAAACATGCTTCCCCTTTTACATAGATGGATGAATCGACTGGGCTAAGCGATGAAAAAATCGACAAATTTGTTGCCAATTCCATCTTCGTTTCAGCATCAGTTTTGATGAACTTTTCTGCGTAACCCGAAGCCTCGGTTATGTGCCAGTTATGATTACAAGACTTACGTTGGTTGCTGGCCTGGCAACATAGAAAGTGTTACCAGAAAGTGCTTTTGTACTGCAAGTGGGTTGGTAAATAAATTTACTCGCTCGCCTTCGCTTAGTTGCTACTTCAACCCACTAATGAAGGTCACACCCTTAAAGAAGAGGATAATTTTTTTTTTCACTTTCAGCGCTTCCTTATAAGTCCACGGACACAAAAGAAAGACTTCTGTTATTATGTTTCAGTGAAATTTGATCATTGTACGATGGACGCTTGGTTGTTCATGACACGATAAACAATTATGAGTGTGTTTGAATTACAGTTTCGCATCCTGGCTTCTGACGAATAGGAGATTAAAAGACTTTCCAATGAAGATCCCGAAACCGAAATTATGCGAGACTATCAAAAATGACAATGCATGATATTCGAATCGGAAAACCTTCCGTCTTTATTACATGAAACTGCAATCATTTCCATTACGTTTTCCATGTTGGTGCACCTGCCTTCAATTGCTAGTTGCTACTTTATTGAGTTCGAAATAAATGTTTGAATGCCACCGGAAAAAAAGTTTATGTCGTATTTCAACCTGACAACTCCAAAAATGATTAATTAAAGGCAAGATAAGAAAACGATTTAACCGTACGTCCTTGCCTTTGCGGCTTTGCTTTTTAGTCTCAACTGCCATGCTTTTATCGAAGACGTAGCCAAATCAATATTTTTAGACCCGAGTTGCATGCGATTAAAATATACCTCTTGCTCTGAACATCTCAAGGTTCGACTCCTACAAACCAATTTTAAGAACGACTCGGATTTAGTTATACGCTGTCAGATTTCAGAGGCTAATTTGCTGTGTCAAATCGTCGGAAAGCGAGGTGCATGTCTGAGCGGCTTTTAAGTTCAATTCACATTGACTGTCGCTAGAATCAAGTGTGAATAATTTTTATTTTATCATATTGATTGAGACAAGTGCAAAAACAAAGCCATGTGTCACTCAGAGTTGAAAACAATCCCACGACAAAAACACTGAGTAAGCTGGCCCCTAATAAAACAGCTGCATAATGAATTCGTGGTACTTTGCTTACACGTCATAAGGTGTAACATTGTGCCTCCTTCAAGCATTTCTTTTTGGTCAGAGTTGTGGTGAAAATCATGGATACAGGTTCACTTTGTAAGAGTTGCTCGAGCCGAGAACAACTGTGAGTGCTCTCCAAACTTTCCGCTTGCATTCATTAACGTAGGGCTCCCACCATGTTTTCATAATCTACCATTTTGATACCGCCAGGGCGTATAGCTAGGTCATCTAGCAACTTTGTCCTTTCCATTCAATAGCAATTGAAACCGACCAAAGAATTATTTTCTAATTCAGGCAGAGTAATTAGCAAAGAGCTAGGGGAAAAAACACGCTGTAAATATACCAACAATAAGGAACATAGAGATTGTTGACTTCTTGCACTGTAATAAGCTCATTAATCGACCATCCTTTCTGAGGCGAATTATGCTCGGGAAAACATCGACAAGGCTTAAAATTTCGTGGCCGACTGTCACTGTTTATCTTACACCACACATCAAACAAGAACGTTCGGTACAGACAAAACCGAATAGGATTAATTTCAACTTTCAGCGTGTACTGCTCTGAACAAAACGTTTGTACAAGTAAACCAGAAGCGTGACTCATACACCATAAGAGCATGAACACAAGCTTCGCATCGATAATCTCGAGCAGGAGCGAAAATAAATTATCATAATTAAGAAAAACATAACAAGCGCTGGAAAAGACTCGACATCGCGGCCCCACAAACGGGCTGTAATTACGCAGTTCGTTTGCTCAACAAAGTCAATGTTCCACATGCTACTTGGCATTCTCTCATTGGTTTACGTGCCATCATTAGCTTCTTCCAAGAGGCATATCTTTGTAATGAGGCAGTGAAACACTCCACCAGCTGTCTTGATCCTGGCGGAACGCACACATCCATCTTGTCCAGTGGACACTTCCACCACACGGCCAAGTGGTCATCTGTTGCGAACAACATTATGCTCTGCAATAACTACCAAGTCGCCAGGCCGCACATTTGTTCTTGACTTGACGACCCATTTTGGTACAGATATTTTCGTACCCAGTGTTTCCATTAGTGATCCACAAAGAACTGGACCTTTCTCCATCGCCTCCGGGAAAACTTATCCTCGCTCATAAATACTCCAGGCGGAACTTGCGTAGCTCTCTGCAACATGAGATGATTCGGTGTCAAGGCTGCGAAATCTGCAGGATCATCTGAAACAGCAGTTATGGGGCGGTTATTGACAATCGATTCGACTTCGGCAAGCAATGTTCTCAGCTCTAAATCATTACGAAGCCTATCTCCAACAACGCTCTTCAAGTGCTTCTTTGTAGTTTGCACCAGGCGTTCCCATACTCCGGACATATGAGGAGAAGCAGGTGGTTGTACGACCCACTTGATGCCCTTCTGCTGCAGCTGTCGTTCAATCCTTTCTTCATTTCACTGCGCAAAGGACTCCTTCAACTCTCTGTTGGCTGCAATAAAGTTAGTTCCTCGATCCGACCAATCTCTTTAGGCGGTCCTCTCCTACTAACAAACTGTAGAAGAATCATAACAAATTTGTTAGTGAGAGAAAGAGATATT
The DNA here is from genome assembly GCA_023091755.1 of Montipora sp. Colony 1 RG-2022. Lineage (NCBI taxonomy): Eukaryota > Metazoa > Cnidaria > Anthozoa > Scleractinia > Acroporidae > Montipora > Montipora sp. Colony 1 RG-2022. Next base: position 1,463 of record JALIRR010001003.1, on the reverse strand, counting down.
GAAGAACACTTTGGTAATGTGAAATGGGCCACTTTAGTAACAATAGAGCTCTTTTGTAACGGATAAATTGGACTGTGTCTCATCTTTTTCCCGTTTTACAGCTATAAATATTCGAATGGCCTACCCGGCGTCGGGATGAGAACTTTTCAACAAGGTGTTTCAAATAGAAACAATGTGATAACTTGAGCTTAAAGGTGGGGTAATATTGTTTTGGGAAAAAAATTAACTTTGCTTATAAAGCAATCTTACTGGCGTGAATAAATGTGGGAATCTTGCCTGAGGCGGTGGAGCCATTTCTTGCTTAAAAGAAACGTAAGAAGACGATGATTGCTTCATTTTGTTGGCGAAGCTCTGCTTTCTACATTTAGACATGCGAACAAGGGAAAAAGCCTTACAAAAGCCGGGAACAGCGATCAAGTAAGCTCTTCAAGTTTATATCTGACCCGTTTTTTCAGGTTTTGGAAATAGAGGTGATAAAATTGAAAGATGATGAAGAGATTTACAATGCTGTTGTGTTTTAATTTTCTAGAAACGTATCTTGTCAGAAGCTAAATATAAACAAGCTGTGACCTATAGCCTTGTCTAAGGTCTTTCTTAAGGTCTTTGCTGTTCCGAACAAGCAAGCCTTCTGAAGTAATGAAGCCTGTTTTTCCTCAAAATGTCTAGAAATTCTTACTAATTATCCCAAGTGCCCCAATGATGACTATTATGCATAGTGTGGTATTCTAAGTTCGACTACCAATTGCGCACATCAGCTAAAGGACGATTTACAAGAAAGAGGAACTTCCTCATCAAGTCAATAGAAAGCGATCAAGGAATTGAAGTAGTTGAAACAAATTAGCGTATGATGAACTCGAAGATAAGCATGAAACCTATGTTGAGTTATTGCCGAACGAACAGTCTGAAGAAGCAGAAGCTTGGATGACAGGAGTCCAAGAGAAATTTAATGATGCGACTGATCGCAAGATCAAATATGTGGAGCAAATCACTTTAAAAGAAAGAAGAACACGCGAAGACGCAGAACGTCAAGGATACATTGACAGAGCGCGAACAAAACGGAACACAGCGCGCGCCGTTTTCGAAGCGTCATACAAAAGTATATCGCACGCCCTGAAATCGAAAGAAATTCCGAATTTTGCACTGAGAGATTTACAAACACAAATAGAAGACGAATTTCTAGAATGCAAACAATCGAACGCAGAACTGCTACAGCTATTATCCAGCGAATCCGCAGAAGCTGAAATGAATTGGATCGCCACAATCCAAACTTGTTATCACGAAATAAAGGAGAAAATAGTAGTAAGCTACACTAATGTAGAAGAAGCTAGGAGAACAAAACAGGAGTCTACCGCCTCAGCTTCGTTACTAAGACTGGAAAAGGTACGAATGCCTCATTTTGACGGGAAACTGCGCGAGTATCCGCAATTTAAAAAGGACTTCCAGAAGCAAGTTATGACTCAGAC
>JALIRR010001002.1:85000-87161 GCA_023091755.1 Montipora sp. Colony 1 RG-2022 | reverse complement strand
TTACAAATGGCGAAACGAAGATTGTTTGAAGGAAGCGGACTCAATGACTGTGATGATCTCAGAGGCTTCAAAACAGACGAGTTGACACCATTAGAGGTGACAAGTTGAATATTTAATGATCTACAATCCCGACTCGAAGAAGTAATAGGAAGAATATTATGAACAGCATGTTTCCTAGCTTGTTTAGCCTTTCCAGCGCGACATCTTCGGTACTTAAAAATACCGAGGGCTTTGAGTAGACATAATGAAGTTTGATCCAACAATTGCTTGAAATGAAACAGGAACTGTGTTCAAAATACGATCTTCGTGTAACCAAAATGATAGAAAAAGTAACTGAAATACGAGTAAAATTAAAATTCTTCGAGGAGCATCACTTCGTGCTAGTTCGTTAGGTGTCGATAAACTGCTTTTAAGAGAGACAAGTTCAAATAAGAGAATTTTCTTAAAATAAAGAAAAAAGTGTTTCAGTTTAGCTCATTTGTTTTGCACGTTAGCTACATATGGATATATAGCTGAACTCTCAAAAGAGAGAGAGAATTGTGCTTTTTATGACAAGCAGTATAAGCTGCCGTTTTCCGTCTCCTGTCTGATGATGATACGATACGAAGCTTTTCAGCAAATCATAGCTAATCATACAGGGGCACCCAACGAGAATATAGTTCAAAACCACTTAAACACGGCATTGTTGAACTTTTTTGGTATTTAAACGGTAGATATAGGCATATTTTTATCTTCTAATTTTTTTTTTTATCTGTTCGGATTTCCTAGCTGAAAGTCTAGTGATCCGAAAATTATAGAGATCAAAACTTACCTTTTCGAAAATTTCAGCCAGAAAAAAGGCTCACGAAAATTCTAGGTGACCTTTTTAGGATAAAAATCCATTTAAAATGAGCAATTACACCATTTTTTAGATGTTCGAAAATCCTAGGACAGGCAGGCAAGCAAGAAAGTTTACAACAAATTTTCCGAAAATTCTAGATCTCTAATCGTCTTCCGAACAGATATTTTCCGAAAATTAACGTTGGGTGCCCCTGATCATATGCCTCACAAAATTTGTAATCATGTTGCGTATAAAGGAATGAGAATAGTTAATAGTGCCATCCGTAACTTACTTTGGAGGGTGCAGGGATGGCGAAGTTGTGAAAGGACTCGTCTCCCACCGATGTAGTTCGGGTTTGATTCCCAGATTTGGAGTTGAGTCTGTTGGTTCTCTTCAGGCTCTGATCCGAGAGGTTTTTCTCCGGGTACTCCGGTTTTTCCCTCTCCTTATTAAATTGACATTCAGATGAAGTTAATTATAATTATTATATGGCTTGTGTTTGTAGCTGATATAACGCGCGCTCTGATTGGCTAATTGTGACTCATATAATAATTATAATTATTATATGGCTTGTGTTTGTAGCTGATATAACGCGCGCTCTGATTGGCTAATTGTGACTGAATTGTAGGGCATGTTTCTCCCGTAATGCCCACGGGCCGATTACGGGCTTGCAAAAACAAAGCAAGAGGTAATTAAAAAGCCATATAATAAACTACTTACTAACCGAGCTTGCTCGAGCCGTACTGGGATATTGGCCTCGGTCGTTTTTGTACGGACCTCGCTGCGCTCGGTCCGTACTGCCACGACCTCGGGCCAATAGGGAGCTTACGAAACGAGGACGGCGACGGCAACGAGGACTTCATTTTAAAATACGAGTTCGCGTTATTCATATCACTACGAAACTATTTCATGTCGTTTCGCGTTAAAAATGTGTAGTAACTGTCGAGGAATTAAACTGGTATGAGTGAGTTGGAAGCGTAGAGAGAGAACTGAAAATTCATCGTCATGTGCTAACGTCCTCCACAGAACCTTTAATTTGGTCATTTCACGTCGTCATTTAGGAGATGACGGCAAAAAAATGTACTAAAATGTAAAACGCAGGTGTAATGCGTGCGGAGCCATTGTTTTTGCTTACTAAACCTATTGTGTTGCAGCGTCGTCGCTGCCGTCGGCGTCGTCGTTTCGTAAGCTCCCAAATATTCCCCAGTAAGGCCCTCGCGCTCGGTTAGTAAGAAGTTATTATTATCACTTAAAAACTGTTCTAAAACTATATTGACCTCTGAGAATGCGGCATATAGGCCTATGAAATACTAAGATCCCGGCTGGAAAGGGTTTCGTCAC
>JALIRR010001002.1:77500-80000 GCA_023091755.1 Montipora sp. Colony 1 RG-2022 | reverse complement strand
TCATCGTAAATAACAATATTGAAAAGAAAAAATGGCTCCAACAGCTCAACAACTCAGTTCACAGTGGGCCACTGATGCTGAAAAAGAAACAGAATCGGACAGATTAATAAGAAAAAGCAAGCAGTCGCCGTTTGTTCCAATCGGTGAGTTAAATTGTTTAAAATTTGCCGGCCGGTGTAAACCGACAGAACACTATTTTTTCTCTCGTCAGGCAAGAAAGTGCTGGGTTGTTTGTGTTTGGCAAAGCATTGAACTTTGATTGTTCAAGTACGAAATGCTAGAAATGAGCATAAATTTCTTCGTCGGGAAGAAAGGATTCTGTGAGCACAACGTGAGCTCAAAAATTAAAATAAGCTTTAAATTGTTTTAATTTTGGTGTACTGTCTTATATTGTCATTTATTCATGTTTAGACAGAACAATTTATCTGAAATCGTCAGAGAAAGCTTAAGGGTTATTTCTCAAGATTAATTTTCGTGTCTCTACATAAAAAGAGCGTGAAAAAAATCCTCTGAGGAAGTCTTCAAATATCCGTATAGCGACGGAATGATGCAATAACTTTGACATCCGTCCAAGCTGCTTCAATCATTATACTCCGTAAACCTAGTTAAAACTATACCGGGAGTAAACTTCTCTTACATGCAAGCCTGGTTTCCATATGATCGTCCCGATCCTCCTCTGAACATTATCATATGGAAACCAGGAGGGAGGAGGATAAAATTTACATGAAACTCACCTAAGCCGGATGGCTCCAAACAACAAACAAGATGGTGGACGTTTTTGCGTTTACGGTGTTTTCGTGTAGTTTGTTTAATATTTTATGATTTGTTCCGCTAGCGGCCGCTTTTCAGTGTCTATGGAAACAATTTTGCACTAATTTTTCATTTCGTTCAAAAGTGCCTCAACAATTTTGCCCAAGGTTGTGGAAAATGTAGTTCAGAAATTTCCTGTTGATCAATTGCTTTGCCTATGCTTGGAATTGTTCGATGAATATTTAGGAGTGAATAAACTGCAGCGAAGTAATAGTTTATTACTTATGTTGAGATGGATACTTCGCAGTTATTAAGTCCGAAATCAGTGTTCACTTCAAATATTTTGATAGTTAGTGGTTAATAAACTGCGAAGGTGTTTGTATCTGTAAGATTTGTTGAGTCACGTTTTTGGTAAATTTAATTTTTGTCCATAGAGTACCATAAATGCAAAATTTGCACTTTTCGAAATCCATTTCTTTACAACTTTCCAGAGGGAAAAATGATTTTGCTCAATCTTTGTCAATACCCAGGTACCCTCTTCAATACCTGAAATAACAATCTGACCAACTGGCTTTGCTTTATTTTCATTTACAATTAGGTATTGCAGGAACTGTGGCAGCAGTAGTCTGGGGTGTGATTGCCTACAAGAACCGAGGACCTGCCATGACAACCAGCAGATATCTTATGAGATTACGAGTAATTGCACAGAGTTGTGTCGTGGGTTCAATAATGGCTGGAATTGGCGTCACAGCACTCCAAGACAAGCTTGAAGCCAGGTCAAAGAACCAGTAGTGATGGAGAATATAAAGACGTACAAATATAGGATTTTTGTTTTCCAACTCAAACTATGGAAAAACAAGAAAATGAGTCAAGATAAAGAAAACTGGCATGTGTGGAATTCATCAACATCATGTGGACTTGACCATTTCATTGGATAATAAATAATTATTATTGCTTTGCATAAGAGGGATACCATTTTGTACAGAGTTAATTTGCTGATGGGAATGTTTATAAATTAACTATTTATTGGTATTTATTTGGCCATGATGAGAATGGTCATGTTTTATACCTGTCTGATATCCAAAGATCTTTCTTCTGATTGCCTATAACAATGCCAGACTTTTTAGTATTCCTTGTGTAGAATAAGATAAACACTTTGATTAAAAACTGAAATATGGACATCAGATTTTCAGTATTTTCATTGGCTTGCAGGACACGGGCTATCAGGTCATATACCTGCTGTACCTAATATGGTCAGGAACACGTCAGCAATAAAGGGAGCTGAAAACATTTTTGCAGCTCTCAGAAAAAAATGGCCGACAATAGCCGGTTTGGACCGGAATAAAATCAATATGAAAGAGTTTTTGATCCTGGAGTTTTTAATAAAACAATAATTAATTATTCTACTCGGGCTTGCTGGATATAAAATGATTATAACCAACTCGGCGCTACGCACCTCATTGGTTATCCATCACTTCATATCCAACGTGCCCTTGTAGAAATTATAACTGTTAAATAATCAGCAATTTAAAGAAGAGTCTTAAAATGTTGTTGAGTCTGTGAACCTTGACTGTTAAAATTGCGACATCAAGTCACTAGGACAGTGATCATCCAAGTTAAGGATGGTGCATACTAATTCAAAGGTACTTTTGCCCAGGTTTATGATTATGCGGGAAATGTAGATCTTAACAAGTCTTATTGAAATCCAAAGAGAAAATTGGGGGTAACCACGCATCTTTCAAAGATAATT
>JALIRR010001002.1:60000-72500 GCA_023091755.1 Montipora sp. Colony 1 RG-2022 | reverse complement strand
AATTGAGAAAACTACCAATACCGAAAATGCGAAAAGGTCGAAAGAAACATCGAAGGACAGAAACTGCATTGAAAAAAAAAATGGCTCCAACAAAACGCAAGCAGTCGACGTTTGTTCCAATCGGTGAGTTAAATTGTTTAAAACTCATGCCGGCCGGTGTAAACCGGCACAATACTGGGTATATTTTTTCTCTTGCAAGGCAAGAAAGTAATGTGTGGGTTGTGTTTGGCAAAGCAACTTTGATTGTTCAGTACTAAATGCTAGAAATAATCTTAAATGTCTTCGTTGGGAAGAAACGATTTTATGGCAGCTTTCACTTTATTACTGCACAACGTGAACTTTTTTTGGGTCTATGTCTAGACAGATAAATTATGGTAATTGAAATCGTCAGGGAAACAGACCTCTCAAGTCTCACGATTTTGTCGTGAGACTCACGGTATTCAGTTCAATCTCACGTTCTCACGACGAGACAGACAAATCTCACGATAAATAGAGGCGCAAGCTGAAAAAACATATATATATATATATATATATTTGTAGCATTTCATTTTTGGCTTGCTTAGGTGAGTTTCTTGCCTATGATCTATTAGAGGACAGACGCAAGATTGACGTCACCATCAGCTTTTATGCGAATAAAGTTTAATTCTTTATTATATAAAACAAATAAATTCCATGTAGCCGTGGGTCTGTTCAGTAATAGATCACAGAAGACGTCAAAATGTGGTAAGAACATCAGTGACACACTGGGCTATCGCCTCGTGTGCCACTTTTTTGTTCTTACCACATTTTGACGTCATCTGTGATCTATTACTGAACAGACTCACGACAACATGGAATCTATCTGTTGGGTGTAAAACACCTGTACGAAATTAGGTCATCATAACCAGTCTCTCGCATTTTGATCACGTTTTCAAAATGGTGGAAATTGCTGATATATATAATGATGATGTAATGCTGGCCTCGGTTGTTCAAAAGATGGATAACGCTATCCACCGGATAAGTCACTATGCAGTGGATAAACACTAGCAAAAGCAATTGAGTTATCCAGTGGATAGTGCTATTCACCCTTCGAACAACTGGGGCCTGAGCAATGAGTTCAGCTCAGTGCTCACACACTGGCTGGACTTAAGCTGTGAGTCTTGAAGCTGTGAAAATCAAGTTTATTTCTGTCTTGTTAAGGTCCACACATGTTTTAAAAAAATTGTAAGCAGAAAAAAAAACCATTTCTCTTATTAAGAACCTGTGTTTACTTGGTTTTGTCTGCCGGTCGATCAATCTCCAGATTTTTACTGAAATCTCCAGATTTTTTGGCATCAGTCTCCAGATTTTCGGTGTTTTGAGGTTGAGAGGTCTGGGGAAACGTAAGGGTTAATTCCTAGTTAATTTTTTTGTCTCTACAAAACGGGGAGGGGCGCTGTGAAGTATTTCACAGCGCCTCTCCTCATTCTTCGCGCCGCTTATGCCTCTCGCACCAATAATTCCACCAGTTACGCCAACCCAATCTCCCGCCTAATAATGTGTTCAGTGTAAGCCTGTTAATGTGGAGCGTCTATCCCCGGGAAGGATTTGAACCCGGGGCAACCCACTTTGAAGGAACTGGGGCTCGTTTCTCGAAAGTCCCGAAAACTTTTCGGGCACGAAATACCATTTGTGAAACTGCCAACTGCTTGTTTTTAAAAGCCGACCTTGCAACATGTTTTAAAGCTAACAAAAAGCAAAATGACTGTGAAGTTTGAAGACTGAAATCTTTTTCGTTCTTGAGATACAGAGGGAATTGTGACACCCAAAAGTAACCCGTAAAGTTTCGGGACTTTCGAGAAACCGGGCCCCTGGACCGATTATAATTACCAATACTAATTGGTATATATAAAATCATTGTAGAATAATGGTTAAGTCTAGTGCTTGATTTTACAATGGTTAGCTTTCTCTTGAGGTTTGCTAACCGACATTTTCTTAGCGGGATTATAAGACACATTTACATCGGCATTCGGAAGAAAAAAATATATTGACATATTGAAAAAATAATGTTTTGGCGGTTAGCGACATGGTAGTCTAGTGGTTAAGTGAAAGGGTTGTTAATCAAACATTCCGATTTTAGAAATAGATATTGATTTCCCATAATCCTTATCAAGCACTAAGCGTACCAGACTGGCTAGTTTCGAATTGTGCAGCAACAAAAGAACAAAGTCGAGGTTCAGGGGAATAGTTTGTATTTTCGTTTGTTTTGGACAAAACAAAATGCTAATTATTCCCCTGAACCTCGACTCTGTTCTTTTGTTGCTGCACAATTTGAAACTAGCCTATTGACGATAATAGTCAAATTCTTAACAGCACCCACGATCATAATGAAATGAAAATCTGCACACACTACATTAACACGCTTCAGTTACCATTGTAGACAGTATAATTGGGTGGAGACTGGGTTGGCTACGCAGGCTATCTAACTGGACGCTCCGTGAGCGTGAATGGGGCTGCCTGTGGTACGTGTTACACAAAAACAGGGGAAACGGAGAGGCGCTGAAAGTGGATTTTCTCAAGAGTAATGCTGTAGCAGGGCCACATCCGAAAATAAGAAGGAAAAAAAGCCTAGGAATCCAATAGATACTCCTGGTAACTCCTACCACAGAAGAAACAGGCCAGGGGATCCAACAGCAATGTTCTTTAATCGGTAAACAACAACGGTTCAAAACTGTAACCCTGTAAACAAAACCTGACAAAAGCATACTCAGAAAAGGGGACTCTACGCACAAAGACAACACTTAGCAGGGGAGTGACAGGAAAGTCTCTATTGCACAACTTTTCCGATTTCTGACTCGTTTTTCGACAGGATTGCCATGTGGCATAATCTACATACCTTCGGCTTGAAATCCGGCAATGCTATACTTTTCGCACGTGGCTTTTCTTTACAAGTTTCCTCCTTTGGGATTCAGCTCAAGCTAAAATTTACAAGTTTGATTTTCGAATTCGAGGCTTGGTGGTGAAATGAGCTAGTCAGACGTCATCACGCAAAAGGAGCTAAACCCCATTCCCCTCCTCCACCCACTACAATGTTGTTTACGAAGAAACGGAAATAAACGAGCTGTCCGTCAACATTGTTTGTTCAATCGAGTGTCGTAAAACCAAAACCAAAGTAATTACTTCGTCCAATCAAAAAGGACGGAGACAACCCAGTAAACCAATCAAAACACGAAGTAATTACACGTAGCCGACACAAACCGCACGCGCGAGCCACGATTGGTTTTGGTTTCACTTCTGATTGGTTAAAAAAAAAATGGCGCGAGAACTTCGAAATAATCACTGAGTGAAGTAATGCAAAACCTAAGCAATTCGCTAATTAATTTCGACACTTAATTGAAAACCGCTCTATGTCCAGAAATGCAAGTAATTGCATGCCCTTGTTCTTCTCCCCAACGTCAACATTACTCCTTTCTCGGAATGCAGAAAATTACCGTATTTACTCGATTAAACGCCGCAGATGGAAGGACATGCTCAAAATTCAATAAACGCCGCGGCGTTTAATCGAGTAAATACGGTAACGTCACAAAGTGTTCCCTAAATGCTGCTCCTCAAATAGAGCGGTTTTCAATTGAGTGTCGAAAGTAATTAGCGAATTGCTTTGGTTTATGATTACTTCACTCAGTGATTGGTTCAAAGTTCTCGCGCCACTTTTTCAACCAATCAAAAGTGAAACCAAAACCAATCGTGGCTCGTGTGTGCACATTTTCCCGCGCTTTGTGTCAGCTACGTGTAATTACTTCCAGTTTTGATTGGTTTACCAAATTGTATGCGTCCTTTTTGATTGACCAAAGTAATTACTTTGGTTTTGGTTTTACGACACTCATTTGAAAACCGCTCTAGGAAGTAACAGCTGCATTTACCCTAACTTAAAAATGACGCTAACATTTTACCTTATAGCGATGTTTCTCGTGACATCACCCATTGTTATTAATGAATATGCCAACCAGAACCTAATTTGCCGTTGAAACAATGACTTTTTTGTTCTGTGGTTGGCAAATTTGAACATCAAAGGAATGTGTCGTCAATGTTTGTAAAGAGACACTTCGTGTTGGATGTCAAAATTGGGAGTGCTTCTAATTCCTAACAATTCTGGACATAAGTGGAAGGAACTAACAAGTGTCTCGAGAATTTGTCCAAGATTGCGGAAAACGTAGTTAATAAATTTCCTGTTGATCAATTTCCTTGCCAAGTCATTGCCATACAACTTTCCAGAGGGAAAAATGATATTGCTTAATCTTTGTCAAGACACAGGTAAGCTCTTTAATTTCTGAAATAACAATCTGACCTAGCTACTGGCTTTGCTTTATTTTCATTTACAATTAGGTATTGCTTTGGCAGCAGTAGCCTGGGGTGTGATTGCCTACAAGAACAGAGGACGAAGAGGACCTGCCATGACTACCAGACTGAGTTATCTTTCACGAGTAATAGCGTTTTTCACTGATGGTCCTTGATGCGAGTAAAAAAAGAAATAAAATGTATGAAATGTATGAAATAAAACGTCTTTAGTATCCAGCTGTATTAGTTATTGTACAAAAAAGACACGAAGCGAGTACAAATATTCCACGATATTATTCACGATATTATTCCACGATATTAGCCACGATATTAGCCACGATATTTTAAAAATCGTTGGTCAACGAAAAAGTGGACCTCCGCAATCTGTGGGGGAGGGTGCGGGCGCACCCCCTTCCCTACGGGCCTGATTTTCACAGTGCAAAATGATGGCATATACAGCAAATTTATGCCATGACCCATTGTATTTTATGCTCACTCCAACTTTTGCACTTTAATGGTGATACAGTGAGGAGATACTCTCTTCCAGATGTGTAAAAATTGTGGCCGGAGAATGAAGAAACAACAATCCTGGACAAAATTGTTGGGACAATGAAGTCAATAGATTGTTTTCACTGACCTGATCAGTGACCTTGTTTTTCCACCAGATTCCCGGAGGATTAGTTGGGGACATCAACATGGCCGCTGTTGTTAAGGGACATTAACATGGTCACCGTGACGTCACGTGAAAACACTCTATTAGCCAATATCAAATATCTTTGTTTGTCCCTCCAAAAGTTTCAATCAATCAATCAATCAATCAATCAATTAATCAAACAATCAAATGGCTCAGCAAGCTGGTTTTCAGACATGCCGTGTAAGAATTACAAAGTATAAATGCTAAAAATTACAAGAATTTCAAGATATAAATGTTAAAACGACCAATGAACTAGGTATAACTTAGCGCTAAATATCATATAATGGCACAGAAATTTAAACAATAGTAATAGTTAGTAACAAGCATAATTTACTATACAATAATACAAACAAGCCATGTAAAAATGTGCCCTAGCGAGGTAAAATGTGTCCTATGATATCGCACATGTAAAGCTTGCAAGATCCCTTATCTCACGTATTTGATTTGACATTTGGTTCCAAGCATTTGCACCTCGATAAGAGAAAGAACGTTTTAGAAAATTCGTTTTAGGTAGCGGTAATTGGTAGTCATAGTTCGAATCCCTCAAATTATAATTGTGAACTTCTGAGGTTCTATGAAAATACTCCTGGAGATACGTTGGACAATTGTTATTGAATACTTTAAACATCGTAATTAACAAGTGCCTTTTCTCTCTTTCTTCTAAGTTTGACCACTCTAGAGAATTTAGCACTGCTGTTGATCGAATAGAGTAATTAGCCCTAGTAATAATCCGTGCTGCTCTATTTTGTAACTTTTGTAATTTGTCAGCGATCATGACTAAAACACCACACGAGTACATATGGGTAACATACGAGTAACATACGAGTAACATACGAGTAACATACGGAACATACGGATACATACGAATACATACGACTAACATACGACTAACATACGAGTAACATACGGATACATACGACCAACATACGGATACATACGAATACATACGAGTAATACGAATGTTTTTCTCATAAAGGAAGCTCTAATTATAGGCCTTGCAGGCATTTTTCACGTCAGCAAACACGTACCCGGCTCAGTTTGAGGGGGGAGGGAGGGGATGTTGATCAACCCCCCAAGGCTTTCGTTAAATTTAGTCACAGCAAAATAAATTCACATAGAGTGCAAAACCCTTAGCTTGCGCTACAAGATGACAATATATTTTGGATGTCGCTTATGTCGTGTGACGTCATCAGATCCGCCATCTTGATTTCACTATTTCAGCTTAAGTTGCCTATGATAAATCAGTGCAAAAATTCAGTGCAAAATCAAGCCAGAAAGCTTAAATGGGGTAAAAGATTATGACAGACCTGCTCTGACTTCCTTACGTGTCTTAAATGTTACCTGGCCTGACAGTCATAATCATCTACGAGAGCAACATCCAAAATATACCGTCATCTTGTTGCGCAAGCTAAAGGCGGCGAAATACGAGATACAAAAACCCTAAACTTGGCGCGCAACATTATTTCGTTGCAAGTTTGGGTCGATTTCTCCCGTTTTTCACCTTGCATGATCAACTTGTCGCGCAACAAAAACATTTGTTGCGGGTTGAAGAAAGTTATTGCGAAAAGTAGAGCGCAGATCTACTCTGAGCAACAAATTTTGGCTTTGTTGCTCGTTTTTCATCAAGCTCACAACTTGTCGCGCAACAAATGTGCTCTTGTACTAGCAAATCACCACTCAGCGCTCTGCATTTCTTCAACCCGCAACAAATGTTTTTCTTGCGGGTCAAGTTGATCACGCAAGGTGAAAAACGCGAAACATCGACCAGAACTTGACCACAAGTTGAGGGTTTTTGTATCTCGTCTTTCGCCGCCTTAAGGGTTTTGCACTCCATGTGAATTTATTTTACTGTGACTAAATTTAACGAAAGCCTTGGAGGGTCTATCAACACCACCCCCCCCCCCCCCCCCCCCCCCCCCTTCCTCAAACTGAGCCGGGTACGTGTTTGCTGACGTGAAAAATGCTTGCAAGGCTTATAATTAGAGCTTCCTTTATGAGAAAAACATTCGTATTACTCGTATGTATTCGTATGTATCCGTATGTTGATCGTATGTATCCGTATGTTACTCGTATGTTACTCGTATGTCAGTCGTATGTCAGTCGTATGTTTTCGTATGTATCCGTATGTTCCGTATGTTACTCGTATGTTACTCGTATGTTACCCGTATGTACTCGTGTGGTGTTTTAGTCATGATCTTTGTCAGCATTTGTTTTGGAGCAGTCACTCCATACAACATCACAATAATCAAAATAAAGTTGTACAAGTGAATAGTAAATTGTCAATACAACATTCGCAAGCCATACGAGACCTTAGATGAAATATGTTTGATCTGATCATCCCATGTTAGCATTTCATCAATATGAACTTCCAATAACTTAGTACAAGGCTTATGTTCAATTGGCCAATCATCCATCTTTAAATTCATGAATTTAGCTTTTGTCAAATTTCGCCGAGAACCAATAGTCATATAACTAGTTTTGGAGGTATTGCAACTTAATTTGTTTGTCTGAAGCCAATCATGTACTGCAGCTAAATCACTATTTAAGGAACATTCAATTGTGGATATATCTTCATGAGCCGTAGTTATATACGTATCATCGGCGAACATACCAGGTGTTGTATGTTGTAGACATTTTGGGAAATCGTTTACATAAATTATAAACAAAAATGGCCCAAGTGTAGAACCCTGGGGAATGCCACATGATAATATTGTTCTGTGGATAAGAGTCCATTTACGTAAGATCTTTGTGTTCTATCAATCAAGTATGATTTAAGCAATTGAAGAGCATTGCCAGAGACACCGTAAGAATAGGCCATTTCCGAGTTCATGGCTGCCTCCTCTTCAAAGCGAGTCTAAGTGCGAAGTTTTTCTTATGAAAACTAGTTTTCATTCATATGTAAAGTAGAACTAATTAGCATCACAAAAACTTCGCCCTTCGACTCGCTTTGAAGAGGAGGCAGACATAAACTAGGAAATGGCCTAATTTCAAGTTTCTCTTGGGACCATTGAAAGTCCCTAGAGAATATAAAAACAATGCTTATGCAAAATTTCGTGGGGACAACAAAAGAGTATTACGGTATTCTTGATATCGCGGCTAATAAAGCACGAGCGCAACTCACCAAGCTTCCCCCCCCCTCCCCCCCGCAAAAAAAAAAGAAACTTACTATGTTGATTTGAAACCCAGAAACATTTTCAGGGAGCAGGGACAGTGACCCGGGTTCGATTACTAGACTTAGGGCGCTTTCGTTTTGTCAGGACTGGCCGGCCAGACCCGTCAGTTTGCAAAGAAAATGTAACAATTGCAAGGAACACTTGAGAGATAATCCTTCGCATTCTTCTGGAGGAGTATATATCATCCTCAAAACGTGTTACTATGAAGGCGTTGTAGAGTTAGTCCTTGCAAATGCCTGGTCTGGCCGGTCAGTTCTGTCAAATGGAAAGCGCCCTTAGTGTTGTGTGCGTCGAGTGTTTTGGTTCTGTTGCCTGCGTGGAGAATGGAGAAAAGCGCACAGCACTCCTCCCCATTCTCCGCGAGGCTTCGCCGCTCGTTTATTTGGCTCACGCATTCGCCTACCGCCAGCCACGCAGGCAATACTCTACTCCGAGAGGTTTTTCTCTGGGTACTCTGGTTTTCCCCTCTCCTACAAAACCAACCTACGATCTGTACAGTTAAGACTTGTATGGCAAGTGTTTCCGGCCGATACAATTCGCGCGCTGATTGGCTAAGGGCAGCTAAGCGCTAGGGCATTATTCTTCCATAATGCACACGGGCCGATTACGGATTATGAAAATTAGTTTTATTCTTCTTTAGAACCGTTCTGTTAGCAAAATATATATACAACTTAATAACCTCGACCGTTCGGTCTTTACAGCAAAATCTCAAACCGGGGCCTGGCTGTATGGAACTCGCTGTCGCTCGGTTAATACGGCAAGGCCTCAGTTTGAGATTTTGCTGTAATGACCTCACGCTCGCTTATTAAGTAGTTAATTATTGTTACTAAATTTTTAAAAGCTGCAGTAGGCCATTTCCGAGTTTAAGCACAGAGTTTTTCTTATAAAAATTAGTTGTCATTCGTATGTAAAGTAGAACTAATTATCGTCACAAAAACTTCGCACTTAGACTCGCTTTGAAGAGGAGGCAGAAATTAACTCAGAAATGGCCGATTGGTTTGAACCACTTGAAAGATCACATATATATCACGAAACAAATGGGACCCTGTAAAACTTTCATTTATATTTTCCTTTTGCTTATATTCAACCTAAATATTACAGTCTACTATGATTACTTTCATTTATTTCATATCCTATTTTCACAAAATTCATTACAGCGTATAGTTAATAGACGAGACTGGCTATGAAACCCGACAACTTTCTTTGTTGTAGGTGTTTGTTCTCTTTCTTGGCCTTGACCGTGCACAAAACACAATAGTTGTTTACTCCGTACTGAGGAACTAACCAATAGCAACGTGTTGGTTACGTAAACCATGCATAGTGTATGAGCGCAAAACAAAAGATTGTGCACGGTCGTGGACTTTCCAACCTAAATCTTGGCATCTTTGTTTGCTCCTTTGATGTTTGCCGAGCGTCCAAATCAGTCCCCTCTATTAACTATGATTACAGTCATCAACTGAACGTAAAACAAATGGAACATTTGAAACAAGATTAATTATTTTGTACTCTTTGAATTTAAGGCATGATAGTTGTTTGCATTAAGTCAGAAATCAAAGTTCCACTCAATGTTAATGCACCTAAGTTGACCTTTCCATTGATATGTTGAAGTCCTTATTTCCAACAATGACCTCCTGTTCCAGTCGTTGCCAAAAGTATTGATCTTGTTTTCAATTACAACACCACAGTAATACTTATAATTACAGTTACTGTTGATGAACTATACCAATGAAAAGATGCATTAAACAACTACAAACTAATCTTGTACCCAGATCTCGATCTGTCCCCGGAAATGTGAACGTGGGGGATCTGGGTATGAGATTAGTGGTTACAAACGACAAGGTCAAATGGGAATAGGCCACGCGTGTTAAAATTTTATATTCAAATACCAATGGCCTCCTCCTGTGCGACCTTTCAGCTTACTCCGCAGAGAAATGGTGATCTGATCTGAGGGTTGTCAGTTCAATTTCCACCATGGGGCCCGTTCCCGGAAAGTCCCACAAAATTCCGGGCCTCTTTGGGGTATCACAAATCCCTTTGTGTCTTGTGAATGCAGAGGTTTTCAATCATCAAACTCCACAATCATTTTGCTTCTGGCTATCTTCAAAACATGCCAAAAGACCATGTTACCAAAACAAGCGGCTTGCAGTTTTGTAAATGGCTCTTTCCAGATAATGGCCCCTGGGGCTGGTTTCTCGAAAGTCCCGAAAACTTTTCGGGCTCGAAAAGCCATCTCTTAAATGCTAATCGCTTGCTTTGGAAAGCCGATCTTTTAACATGTTTTCAAGAAACAAGATGAAAATTAACTGTGAAGTTTGACAAATTAAATGCTCTCCGTTCTTGAGATACAAAGGGAATTGTGACACCCGAAAATGGCCCGTAAAGTCCCGGGACTTTCGAGAAACGGTCCCCTGGTCAGAGTTTTCTTTTGTCCTTATGTGGGCTCATTTCCATCACTAAGGCTAACGGCCAAATCTATGGATTACATGGGAATGAACGTAGCACTTTAAATTACACTCAAAGAGATGTCACTGTCACCACAACTAACAGGGGCACCCAACGACAATATAGTTCAAAACCACTTAAAAACAGCATTGTTTAACCTATTTTAGTATTTAAACTGTAGATATAGGCATATTTTTATCCCCTAAAAATTCTTCATCTGTTCGGATTTTCTAGCTGAAAGTCTAGTGGTCCGAAAATTGTAGGGATCAACACTTACGTTTTCGAAAATTTTAGCCAGAAAAAAGGCTCCCGAAAATTCTAGGTGACCTTTTTGAGGTAAAAATCCGTTTAAAATGGGCAATTATACCATTTTTTAGATGTTCGAAAATCCTAGGACAGGAAGGCAAGCAATAAATTTTACAACAAATGTTCCGAAAATTCTAGATCTCAAATCGTCTTCCGAACAGATATTTTCCGAAAATTGACGTTGGGTGCCCCTGAACTAAGACAAATTTTAACGCAAAAGGTTTAAAAAGAACAAGGCTTGTCATAGTTTGTTATTGCCCGGTGACTCTTTGATTTATTGAAAACTGAACGAAACTAAAGATGCACAGAAGTTTCAGTATGTGGCTTCGTATTGGCATTTAAAAAACATGAATTTGGAGTAAAACTGTTAAATTCTGAATGTTCAAGTGTTTAAAGAACTTTTCATAAAGGTTGAAACTAATTTCTGCACAATAATGCTAGCATTAGTAATAATAAAATAATAATTAACTTGTTTTTCGTATCATTGTTGCATATTTAAAACTAAGAACATTGTAACAAGTTTCGATAAAACCTACCAGGGAACTTGACAAAGGAAATTAAACTTAAAATCAATTTAAATAAAGCCTAACTAATATCATTGCACAATAACTACACCCTTCATACTTAAAATAAAACAATTCAGAAATATTTTTGTCAGTTATTAACAACTTCACATACACACATAAAAAAATAATTATTTATGTGTAGTAAATTTTGCAACTAAATTTGTGTCTTGCTGTGGTTTTCACGTGAATTCTGCTGAACCTCACCTTAAGCGTCAACTTCTAAACTCGCTAAACTGCCTTTTGGCTCCTGTCAATCAATTTGAAAAGCAGAGGACCCAAGATGCTGATTGGTTGTTCTTTTAAGAGTAAACTTATTAAAATAAGGTCATGCAATTGGCACCAATTAAGTAATGCACTATCTATTTCTTGAATGATTTCTGAGAATTGATACCCACTAATTCCCAACTCGTCTAAGTTTTAGAATCTTCTTACCAACGACAGTATTTTGCTGCCAAAACTTGTGAACTTGAAGTATGAACAGGGTTAACAACAAAGAACTTCTCTTTGTATACTTTTAAAACAGTTAATCTTGGAAATGTCAATTTCCTGATGAACAGTGGATGGCAAGAAAAAGGAGTGCCTTCCTGGTGGTCATCTTTGCTGCTATAGCTCCCTTACAACAAGATAAGGTTCTTTTCTACCTTGTGTTGTAAAATAACGGTAAAATTAATATTGATATATTAAAGATGTATGCAACTCTATGTACAGTAATTTCCTGGAATTTCTAATAAACAACATTCCTAATTGGGCTAAAACATGTTCATTCCTTCAATACGTTTGTAACCTTAAAATTGGAAACACTATGTTTTGGGATCTGTCTGTAGCCAAATAAGAACACACGGATTTGTTAAGAAGACACTATAAACTCTCTCATTTACAAACATTAACCTTAACATTGACACAATGGTATTATCATGCACTTTCAAAAAGAACATCTTGCCAAGATATGAGAGTCTCAATCACAATTCTTTGTGCTTTCATTTCATTAAGAACGTTCATCGAATCAGCTTCTGGTGCTCGCATGAG
>JALIRR010001002.1:42500-55000 GCA_023091755.1 Montipora sp. Colony 1 RG-2022 | reverse complement strand
AACTGTCTAAAAAAGGGTTGTCCTTTTTTGGGAGATGTATTTAAAAAGTGGGGCCTGAACTTTCACGGTAGATCAGAAAGAAAATGATGAAAAAAAAGAGATTGATAAAATTCTCCCTCCAATTTTCATTTTTACCTTTCCTATCGATCACTAAAGTATTGTCTATTGCTGGAGAGAGGCGGTGCTTCAACTGATCAGTACATGTATGTACATGTACCTTCAAGTGCGTGGCCAACGTGTTGGTTGTGAGTCGGGTAAATGGTTTGTAGAGTATTGGCTGTTGCATTGGTAGTGATATGTTAGCCGACGTGTTGGCCTGATTGGATTCATTACCATTACAGACAGAACCTAAAGAAAGGACCACTGGCATTGATTACAGTTGGTATTGAAAAATTAAGCTCAGCTTTACATCCTTTGCTGTAAATTACCATTGTCAAACAAATCCCTCAATGCATCAATATCATCAGCAAACCCTGATACTCTGTAAATACCCTCACTATCCAAACCTAGAATGGAATAAAAGACCAATTACTAAAAAACCGTTAGGTTTAAAACTAAGACAAAAAAAAAATATAATAATAATGGTAAGCAGGGCAATCATTTATCACTGTCTTGTCTGAATTGATTGACAAAAACCAGAGTGTCCAGAACAAAATTTATGTCTTATTACAGTCACCTTAAGTAACCGAAAAAACAAAAAAAACAAAAAACACAATACCTCTCTTCTCTACTTCTGCTATACAAGCTTCCACAACATAGGGTCTTTTACGATTGTGCAATTTCACAAGTGTTGTCAAATCAACTCCAAACACTGCAACAGCATGAAGCAAGGTATGATATTCACTACAACCATACAGCTGTACATGTACATCACATGTCATTAGCTGTAAATTTTTACAGCTAGCAGATACAGTGGGCTCAAATCCTGGTCTGATCGCTGGCTGGATAAATTTGTTTTTAGTGGTTGCAAATACAGTGTAAATGTAATAGTTTGCTACCATGCTTTGTAAATAGCCAAGTGTCGCTTCCTTCTAAGTGGTTTTCTGTACTTGCAACCTACATTCCACACAGCATCAAGCTTTAACAATAATCAATGTGTATGAACAAGGGTTGGATGAGGCAAATCGCATGGGTGGGTGGGTCGTGGGTCGTGTTTGTTTGAAGATAAAAAAAAAAGATATATAATTATTAGCTCCCTCAGTGCTCGGTCCAAATTTGTCTTAGGTCTTAAATCTTGTCTGTTTCGAGAGCTTCCAGTTGTTGATAAAAAAAAGGGTTAGGGTTAGGGGTTAGGGATAGGGACCCACAAAAAACACCCACCCACCCACCCATGCAGATTAGACACTCATTAGGGTTCTCTACTTTACTCCATCCTTAATTTAAAAGGGGTTTTGTCACAAAATTTAGCCAAATTAAGTGACTAGAAACTGGCAACCAAATCAAGCGAAACATAGAAAAATTAAAAACTACTTAGAACATTGCAGGAAGGTTTGAATAAAATGGCAAATCTCGTACAAAAGGAGGCAGGGATGGGCAAGACTGAAGATCAAAATCGATTGTGGTTGGGGTTCAGCCTAACACTTTTTAAGAGTTGACAGACATTTTTTTGTCACAAAGCTTCGGTTTTCAATTGAGTATTGAAAGTAATTAGCGAATTGCTTTGGTTTTGCATTACTTCACTCAGTGATTGGTTGAAAGTTCTCTCGCCATTTTTTCAACCAATCAGAAGTGAAACCAAAAAACCAATTGTGGCTTGCCCGTGCACATTTTCCCGCGTTTTGTGTCGGCTACATGTAATTACTTCGAGTTTTGATTGGTTTACCGGATTGTCTCTGTCCTTTTTGATTGGCCAAAGTAATTACTTTGGTTTTGGTTTTACGACACTCGATTGAAACTCGCTCTATTGAAAAGTAATTAATACTTCTGCCTTAACATTAAGTTTTATAGAGAGAAGAAGCAAGTAAAAAAATAATGGTAAAACAGCACAAAATGAACTGTGATGCAGACCCTTAATTATTAGGACATAGTATATAAAATTTTTACAAAACTCACACAATTCTGATTACCTCTTTTTACATGTTTTCGGTCTGGTTGACAATTTGGAGGTATGAGTCCACTTGTGCTACATTGCTTGTGTGCATTAAACCCACAATCTACAACAAATTAAAATGATGTTCATGACAAACCAGACACTTTTTTTGGAGTTACGTAACTGAACCTGTTGATGACATGGTGAAGTAAGAATAATTTGGTATTGAAGAATTAATACCAAAATAATAATAATAATATAATAAAATGACCAGCTCCAAGTTGGCTTGATAGCTCAATTTGTAGAGCACTGCACCAGTATCGCAGAGGTCATGGATTCAAATCCCATTCAAGCGTGGCTGAATTATTCAGGCTTTCCTTTCCTTACTGCTAAAGTAGCGTTCATAACTGCAATGATCTCAAACTTAACCTAAATACACTGTACACTAACTAGTGTCACCTTGGCACTTAACTCCCTGCATGATCAGACCCCAAAGGAAGTTCCGACAATAGTCGCACCAGTGAAGTCCTTTAAAAGTGTTCACCTGATATTTAAAAAAAAGTCAACACCATAAGCTGTAAAACACTTACTTTTGCATTCATGGCTTACATTAACGGATAGCAATTTAGCAAAAACATTCTTAAATGAACAGACACATGTAAATAATATACACTAATGTATGGTCCCGCGGGAAACAGTTAGTTTTGGTTTCCTGAGAGTTCTGCAAAACAATCGCAGCAAAACATCCGGAGCGGGCAACAACTGTGGAATTGTATCCCAATCATGATACATTTGAATTTGATCAGGGGCACGTGACCAAGAACCAACCAATCACAGTGCTCGTTTTGTTGAGTGAAAGGCTAGGTATATAACAATAAGTAATATTTATTGATAGGCTCGAGTTGCTAGAATGCCAGAGACCCATTAGCAAGAAAGAGAGGAAGATAATAGCAGTTGCTGAGATTTCTTGTCCCCATTTTACCGTCCCTTCATCTCTTCACTATAACTTCAACTACACAAATTTCATCTTGGGTGGTTCTTTGTGGGAAGGAATACATACAGATTTTTGGAATATTTTAGGAAAACAACATTACTTGGCCATGTAACATTACCTTAAAGTTGTGATTTTTCTTGTAGGCTGAGGGAATAAGGCTTGGTCTTTTTCCAATGCTGTATCGGTGTTCCTTAAAGGAAAATCACAACATCAACATTTACATGTAAGTTGAGTGATTCATGGATCAAAGTACATTGGTACATGTACAAAGTAACCTCAACCATTGCAATTTATTTTGTTTGATGTCCACTCCTGTAAACTTAAACCCTTAGAATATCTATATGTACATGTAATAATTATTGACACTTTCATTCCAAACTTGCAAAACCAATATACAAAATTAAATATTCTGAACATAAAAAATAAATTTATTTTATCTGCTCCCTATTTAAAATAAAATGAAATACACCTGCAAATAATTTTAAAATGTCAAGTGTACATACACCTGTAAGGAATTTATTTACCTCCCTTGTTTGCATGAAAATTAGAATATAGAGAAGTACATGACTGTACATTTTTTTCCACTTTGGGTCATAAACAGAAATCTCTCAGCAAATGGTCTATTAAACATATTGTGAAAGTTTATTTTACCAATTAAGCGAAACCTTACATGTGTAGTTCTTTGTAACGTTTCCTGAAATGTACAGGCTATGTAATGTAATGTACCAGTAATGCAATTTGTACTGTATTTTTGTTGGTCAAGTTACTACACATTGATTGATTGATTTTTGATCGAGAACTCGTGAGAGTGCGTGAAACTACATGTACATGTATGTATCGTTGCATGGTGATGCAGGGCTAAGTGTCTCAATTTAAAAAAAAAAAGTACATTAGGGTATAATTATATGTACATGTGGGATCAAAAGCGACATGAATGATAAAATTCAAAGTTTTCAGGTCACACAGTTTAAAATGGTTTCAAGGAAAATCACTTTCATATCCAAGTGGGTTTGCTGAAAACAAACACAAGGAATTATGTAATTATAGCTTTTTTCCCTTTGATTTAATTTGTAATAAGAAAAGATGCCACATCTAAATTTAACTGAACACTGTTCCAATCATCTGCAAACACTGCAATTCAATGCAGTGCACCTCAAGATTTACGCATAAAAAGATCTCTGACAATTATTATTAAAGTCATTTGGCTGAAATGGCCAAAATCCTCTTGAGGGCACATTATTTAAATATTCCAGAGGTGTTTTTGTACTATTTTTAGATGAATGGCAAAGGTTTGTTTGAATATACAATGACCATTCTGAGTTTTTAGTTCTAACAAAGGAAGCCTGAAATCAACTAAACTTGGGGAAAACTCTTAAAGGAAACATCCCAAATCCCTATCAGTAAAACAGCATTATACAGTCATGTATCTAGACTCAGATAAAACTACATCTTTGTACAAAGAGAAGAAAAGCAATATTCCTTGACCAGCTAAAAAGCATAAACACAAAAATTACCGGTATATAATATCAAAATAACATATTTATACCTGGTCCTTGCCTCCAGCATCTGCCTCATCTAGAACGTCTTTAGCTGGTTCATTTTCTTTGGTTTCGCTTTGTCTGACACTTTTCCTTTCCTCAGGTTTTGCAGGCGACATCATCATGGTGTCCACATAGTCCTTGGCATAAGTGTCAATGTACATTGTGATCAAGCCATCTGCAACAAGATCTTGAATAGTTTGAAAGCGCTTTTCCCCTGAAATAAAGCAAGAACAAAAGCAGTCTCAATTTGCATTTCTATTCAATGCCAATGACACCTGTGCATCGAACTAAACATAAGCTCTTACTTACTGACAAAAGAAGTAAAGCTAGCTACAGGTTTTAAATAACTCATGCTGTGCTAGGTTTTATGCTTAAGACGTTTCAACAAAAGCCTGACACCCCTATGGCACAAACACAAAGGTTTTTAAATTTTTTTTAAACTTTGTCTTTGAGGATACATGTAGGTGACTAAAAATAGAGCTCTTCCTCGTGTATGTTAATTAAGCATGTGGTTTAAAGCAAAGTTAAATTTTGCTCATTGCAACTATTATTGAACCAGTAGATAGCTCATAAAAATCACCAATAATAATAATAATAATGATGATGATGATAATAATAATAATTAATTCATTAAAAATTCGAAGTGATTATAAAGATAATTGACGAAAACATTTTTGCACATAATTATATGTATAAGAAAGCCACAGTCAGCACATTATTCACTTACATGTAATTGCCAACGAGCAAGCCGAGCGAAGACGCGAGGCTTGCGAGGCGGCCAGCTTAATGCCACGCGAAGTATTGCAGCAGGCAGAAAAATTCTCGATCGTTGTGTGAAAAGTGTAATGTAAGACTACGTAGTGTAATGTAAGATTCCCTGGAGAATTTAGTAGGGACCAATGAAAGCGCGTGTTTTGATGTGTGATGTCATTAGACAAACTTGCATGAAGCGAGCAACTATTGATGATCTTGTGCTCGGAGGTGAGTGAAAACACATTTTTCCCATTTCCCTGACCATTGTGTTGTGTACGCTTGCTTTGAGCGTTTGTTAATATTTATTTTCGAACCATCGTGTTCTATATTGAGTGAACGATCTCAAAACTAAACCGGTGTGCGTGTTCTTATCGGCTGCTGTTTCGGCCTGTGAGTAGAGCACTTTGTGTTTTCATTTTGTAACCATTGAGTCGTGAACAATTTAATTAAATTTTTCAAAGAAAATATGTCGTCTGCAAAGTACAAAATTAAACGATCAATTTGACTTGTAATTCATGGCTGCATCTTGCAAAATAAAATTTCTACGAGTGAAACAACTTTCATGTTCGAGAGAGTTTGACTGGCCCGTTACATGCTCCACGCTGAAAAGTCTGAAAACGCTTTGGCGATTTTTTCCATGGCACTGATTTTATCCAACTTAATTATTGTATATTCCTGTTAAAATTACGGTCGTTCAAAAATTACAGCAGTACTTTCCATATTATTGGGTGTTTTGGAACTCTGATACAAATCTGTAAACTATGTATTATACTGACTGTTGGCACTTAGTGATAGCTACTACTAGTATACTTTTTAATATTTCCAAAAAAGCAAAGAATGCATTTAACAAACACAGAAAATTTATATTCTCCTCAGCAAACATACACAACACTTCATGAAGCTTCTGTCTGGAATGGAAGATTTTAGGGACAGAACAAAAAAAAGTGTTGTACAAATATGTACATTGTTTGGAGTTTTCAGGTGGGAAAAAAATGAAAAAGGGCGGGAATAAGTAATTTTAACTATTCGACTTGTCAAGCAATATTTTTATTTCATTAATTTTTAATGACGAAAAGCATCCACAAAACTGAATATAGGTGAACTGTCATTAGGCAACTCTTTGACTTGGTAACAATGTGGTATCATTAATTTCCAGAAAAACAAGTAAATGATAATAATAATATAAAATTATTGCCCGTTTTCACTGTCACACCATCATCAAAACCATTTAGCAAATAAAGTCAAGAATCAATGAGATAAAAAAAGATGAATATTTAAACAGTCTCACAAAGGTTCAGGTCTGTGCGATGTTTTGTGCGGGAGATACATGTATCAGGCCTTCTGATAGGGTGCGATTAAAAAATGCAAATTATGCGATTTTTTCAGGGCAGATTGTGCGATTAGAAAGGCCAATTATGCGATAAATAATGTAAATTATGCGATTTTTTTCTCAGCAATTTTAAGCTTGTTTTATAAGGTTTCAGGTTAAGAAAAACACTTTTTTGCTGCCCTAAAGACATTTTGAACACAAAGGAACAGTAATTACGTATCTCGATCGACATTAGTTGGGATAAATTAAAAAAATTAGGTCTTCTGCACTACTGGCGCACCACGTTAAAAGTTGAAAGGACACAGCTAACATGCCAAATGAATGATAAAGGTGCTTGTCAACCACAAACTTCCGAAGATGGTCAATCACAATAGGGCCATACCCCCATTTATACGAGAGAAAATAAGCCGCGGCTTTCTCTGGCCGCGGCTTACAGAAGACTCCAATGTTCACCCGTATAAATGGTACAAAATCTACGTTCACGTCTTTTTCAAGCCGCGGCTTATATTGACCTGGGTGTGCCTACTGGTGTGAAAGCTTGGGAACAACTCTTCCCTGATTCGTTTGTTTCCTGGAAAGCTAACTTTCAAAAGATATATAAAATAACTTAAGATAATAAACTAAGGCAATTCTTATTTAAGCTCCTGCATAGGATAACTGTTACTAAGCGAGAACTGAAAAGATTTAAAATTACCGTCGATGATCAATGCTCTCTATGCTCACATCAAGAATCTATACTTCATACATTTTTGGACTGTTCTACTACGTCCTCATTTTACAACGATATTGTGAAATGGTTCAATAATCTGAGCAACTTAAAACTTACTCCCCCGAATGAACAGATTCTATTCCATATAAAGGAGGAAAAATGCAAACTGACGAACGCCCAAGAACGCAGACTAGATATTCTCCTTCTTTACACCAAATATTATTTATACACTTGTAAATCACTTTCTAAGACGCCCAACTTTGTAGAACTACAGAGGAAAATTGAATGGCAATGGAAACTTGAAAACTGCTCTTCTGTTTGATACTAACCCACCCCCCCCCCCCATCTTAATTGTTGTTATGTTTATATATATATATGTACTTTAGTACGTGCGACTCGTATAGTATGCTGTTCGTTGTTAGTTGATTTTATTCTTTATGTACATTGTTATATTGTTGTGTTGCAAATTAAAAAAAAAAAAAAAAAATATATATATATTGACCTGGGAATATATATTCGTATAAATGGTTCATTTTGCGTATTTTGTACCCCGTGGCCAGAGTAAGCCGCAGCTTATTTTCTCTCGTATAAAAGGCCCTAATATTGCACGAAGAGAAAAACATCAGTCCATCGTCCACGTGGAGCGTACCTGTGGCGTACTTTCTTGCTCGATCGTG
Source organism: Montipora sp. Colony 1 RG-2022 (assembly GCA_023091755.1). Classification (NCBI taxonomy): domain Eukaryota; kingdom Metazoa; phylum Cnidaria; class Anthozoa; order Scleractinia; family Acroporidae; genus Montipora; species Montipora sp. Colony 1 RG-2022. The sequence continues at coordinate 46,967 of JALIRR010001002.1, read as the reverse complement.
AGCTGTCAGATTGGGCGGAAGGTGGGAACTTCCTTCTTCGTCGAATAAAAAGCGAGCGTTTTCGCAACAAACTTATCCATGAGTAAGTTTTTATCAGTTTTCAACGAAAGAAACTACATTTTCCCGAAAAACTTACAACTTCTTTTTCACAAATCTCTTCTCTACGAGAAGGCAACTGTGTCATTTCAATGGTGTGTATATAAGGGGATGTTCGTGTTGCACCAATAGAAGGAGACTCGTACCAAGTCCCCGACATGAAAAATAAAGCCTTGAACTTCGAATGTTTAAGAAATCGAAGATGACAAAGGTTTTTTAGCCTTTTTCCAAGATAAATCATCTTAAAAATGGCGTATTTATGCAGGAATTTCTAAGAAACGTGTTGATTCATGTTTCGTTTTGAGAATTTTGTGCGTCCTTTTGTGAATTATGCGATTTTTCGTGAATTGTGCGATCGGATGCGATTTGAGGTCGATTGTGCGAAATCGCACCATCGCGTAATATCAGAAGGCCTGATGTATTCGAAGAAATGTTATACTCAAATTTATAAGGCTTTGTATGGAGATGCCATGTTTGTGTCCCTCTCAGGGTATGGCGGCTGACAAAAACAGATGTCATCGAGCTTTGCTAGAAAAAGCCAGTAGTCATCGTCTGAGAGCTCATAAACATCTACAGTATTTGAGTACTTACTGTATTCTCATACAAGGACTGTTCAGATTGCGACATCTCAGCGGATAAATCACTTTTTTAACTTACGAGATAGCATTCGCGACCGCAATTTTACCATTGTATCACGCAAAAGCTTAGAAATTCAACCTTGCTTTATCACAAGACGAAAAACCCCACCAAACTGAAAATTTGTGAAAAGACAAGTCTTCAGCTGCTCTAAGAGCTAGCTAAACTAAAATCTGAAAAGGATTGATAATTCCTTATTTTTTAGTTTTGATGACGTCACATGAAAACCAAGAATAAGAGGTGTGATACAGTATTTGAAACTTGTCTTGAGTACAAGTAAGTGTATGAATTTACGGTTCTTTTTCACTGATTTCATTATATTGCAAAACCATTTTTCATGAAAACAATGTACAAAAAAATCATCAAAGTGGTAAGGATATTACAATATTTCTTTAATTATTAAACAAATTTTGTTACACAATGACCAAAGGAAATACACAACAAGGGTTTCTCCTAATCTATGAATAAAATCAATTCACGTATTTATCTAACAGTTCCAAAGGGCCGAACAAAATGTCAAGAAAGACGGATGTACTGATCAAAATAATATGTACAGGTGATGATAACTATGCAAACTTAGTACAAAGTTATTTCAAAAATATTACTTTCTATTACAAACCCCAAGCTTAGTTATCATTATTCCAAACAAAAAGGAAGTTGTTCAAGAATGCCTCAGGATTAAAGCCCATTTTTGATCACCAACTGAAGATAAACTGTCTTTATCAGTAACCTGAAATTCATACCACTTAACATATTTCCTTCTTCCCACTGTGTTTCTTAACTATTTTTGTTGGATGTTACAGGCACAGTCCCACAAGCTGTATAATCATAGCTATAAATATCACAGTGTTTAATGAAATTAAGCTAGGTCCTTGACTTATAATTCCAAACACAACTACATGTACATGTATACGTTATTCAATCACCATCATCACGTGGAGCTATTTTATTACAGCACAATGCAAGAATAAAAATTAATCGATTCTATCAAATAGGAATGTAATGCAATTTTTCAAATTAATAGTTTACCTGTAGAAATTTGATCAAAAGGTCCTATTAAATATATATCTACATCAATTACTAATCTATCATTGATTCACTATTTATAATTGATTTAATACAGTTTTAAGAAGTAATTTCACATTTTACTCATGATTATACATAATTGCGCAAATGGCTACACACTGCATTGCATAAAGTGCCTCAGACTCTCTTACTTACCAACATAATGCATGCCATCATAATACAATCTAAAATTCTTTGAAACTCCACCAAATCTTGAAGGAAAGAAATCAAAATTAAACATCAAATTATTGATTCAAAAATAAAGAAAGGAATGGATAGCATTCATGAAACAGCAAATTATTAAATAAGTGAATTTTTCTCCAATTTAAGTGCTCTATTAGCAAACCGTTTGCTCAAGCGAGTTAAATTTGTATCCATGTTTTTTTTTTTTTACTTATTTTGCAAAATTTCATCTACGGTATGTAATCTAGCAGAGACATTGTCACAACAAAATGAACTTATTAAGCAACTAAAAAAGGGCAAAGTGGCATGCAAGCCTCTGGGGCTTACGTGGCCAGAGCTTAGCCCCGTTTTTTGGGATATTCTTCTTTATTGAAAAAATCCTCTAGAAATTAAGGAATCAAACATCATAGCCAGGGGATAGAGACAAAGATGCAAATAAGAATACTACACTCAGTCACTCACTCACTCGGTCGCCCGAAGGTGGGCAGCCACTAGATCATTCCACAGCCTCTTATTACCCATCAGTGCAGTAATCTCACTTGCTTCGAATGCCCCAGTATCCCTTTTAACAGTGTCAATATAGGTAGTTCTCGGTCTTCCATGACCATGTGTGGGCTCCCAGAATACTACAAACATCATTTATTTCTGAATCTAATTAAATCAATGTTTGTATGCTAGTATTTTATTTTTAGAACATACATGTAATTTATATATTGTACATGCATTTAAAACCATGGACACCTCAAATGCCCTAGAATGTGCACCGGTGGCTCAATTGGTTGAGCATCGGGCTGTCATGCGGGAAGTCACAGGTTCAAACCTCGGCCGGATCAACACTCAGGATCTTGTATTAAATGACTGACTGAGGAGAAAGTGCTGCATTTGTAATTTCATCTGCAAATGGTTAGACTTTCAAGTCTTTCAAGGGCTATAAACTGTAGGTCCCATCTCACAAAGTTAATACAATGTATCTTCTATGTTCATAAGTTCCCTGTGGGATGCTAAAGAACCCACACACTATTTGGGAAGAGTAGGGGATGGAGTCCCCGGTGTTGTGGCTGTCTTGTTCTCTCCAACAATATTATTCAAACTTGGCATGAATAACAATCCTTTAAGAAAGGTGCAAGATGGTGCAGCGTAATGATGTAACCATGGCAACACTTTTTGCTCCGGTCCCTTTGGTTGTAAGCAAAATAATTTATCTCAATTTCCTCTCAAATCAGGCAAAACAGACAGTCCTGCTCAAAACAAATATATAGAGCCCGTGTTTCTGTAGGTTTCCTAATCAACATCTTGAATGTGAATGAAGTTTGGTTGAGGCAAAAAATGAGGACATCTGTTTTGCACAAATTGACCTGCCATGGCAACTGCACACTGGACGTCATTTTATGCAATGACTGATGTACATGTACATGTTTGAAGAGAGCCACTTTAATATTTCTGAGGAGATTCTATATTTGGTGATTTGTTTTCCTTTGGAACCACGGATGATGTCATCAGCTTTTACACAGACTCTAATATCCCTGGCATGACAGGAGGTTATTTCAAAAATCAAAACACCATGTTTCTTTTCTTCAAAAATTTTTTCAAATAAGCTTTACAGTTATTTTTTTTTTCATTGACACTTTAAACTCTCCGCTAAGATCACAGTGTCAGTACCTCATTGTCAGAGTATAAGTTCCAGGTGACCTCTGACTTTCTCGCACAAGATAACACCCATCAGATTCTGAAACAAGCTTATCAGCTTCCTCACGTGATATGCCGCCATGAAATCTGCCAAAAATTGAACATATCTCACGTTAAATATAGTTACGTCTAATTACTATGCTTAAATGAAGAAAACTTTGTGAAGTTCATTCTGTTTTACAGCATGCATTTCCTGAGTCAGAATTCCCGTAACTACATGTACATGCATGACTGACATAAAATTTTAGTCCAGAAGCACTTTTACAGTGCAGTTCACAAAACTTTTGACAGGAGATTTGCGACTTCAGTTTGTGGTAAATTTCATAAGTTCGCTTCGAACTTGGGAATTTCAATACATAACTGTCAATCAAATGGCAAACTTTCAAACGAACTTGGGAAATTTGCGCCGAACTTCGTGGGAATGTGGTGAAGTAATTTTCACCACTGCTCTCAGTTGTTGTTTTGAAATGAATGCCTTCAACGTGCAAGGAAAGGCAATTCCAAGTTTTGCTTGGCATAAAATTATTGAAAGCTGGTTAGAATGGAAAGGATCATCTCAAATAGGACAGGAAATGAGACCCCAAAAAACCATTGCCAAGATTGTTGATATTTTCGTTCGCAGAGGGACTATTAAAAACAATAAATGAAGAAATATCACTCGGTCAGCGCGTGCTGAATGATGTGAATAATTACATGTATATGGAATGTTGTAAAACTACAATCCATGTACATGTACCACCCCAGCATTTACAGCAGTGAAATCCAAAACAAACTGGTAAAGAATAACGTTCCAATGTTTGC
>JALIRR010001002.1:20000-22500 GCA_023091755.1 Montipora sp. Colony 1 RG-2022 | reverse complement strand
AACAGATACATGTAAACTCATGGCCCTCAAATTCGTCATGGCCTTAAGTAATCTTGAGGTCCAATTCATGGCATTCATAAAATTAAAACCCCTTTCTGTTTATTTGTAATTTTTCAAAACAACTATCACAACCATTTTTCAATAATTGGTGCAAAATTAAAGGGTTTTTGCGTGGATGAAAAATTCCTCATGGCCTTAAGTAATCTTGAGGTCCAATTCATGGCATTCATAAAATTAAAACCCCTTTCTGTGTATTTGTCATTTTTCAAAACAACTATCACAACCATTTTTCAATAATTGGTGCAAAATTAAAGGGTTTTTGAGTGGATGAAGAGGTTCTTAATTTGACTCCTAAACTGCCCCTTATTGATAAGTAAAATCATCTGGCATTAGACAAAGTAAAAAAAGGAAAGGAACTTTATTTAAGTGTCTAGTTGTTCTAGCGCTGGAGGTCTAATCGGGGAAACTATAAACTGAAATTAACAATTAACGTAATTCAAGTCAAATGTTGGTTTTTGAGTAGAGGGGAAACCGGAGAAAACCTCTCGGTGCAGAGTAGAGAACCAACAAACTCAATCCACATATGAGGCCAGATCTAGGAATCAAATCCGGGCCACATCGATGGGAGGTGAGTGCTCTCACCACTGCGCCATCCCTGCACCTCATTAAGTCCTTCTCCCAGGAGTCAGTGGGTTAAAGGGGAAATTGATGCGTAGAATAGTCTGCCGTTTAGGGTTAGATGAAGTAAAATCCAGGGAGTCTATGGGTTGATAAAATATTCAGGGTATCCTTGACTTGGCTTTATGGTAATGGAGAGTGTAAATGAATAAAATGACAAATTAAAGTCCTGCTGTTTTAATATCACTGGTATGATGAATGAAATGTCAGGTTTGAGTCTTCCAACATACCTGTAATGTTTATCTTATCTTATACCAAATTAATGCCAATTATTGCACTCAGATTTAGATTTTTACTAAAAATTGTTGCTTTTCCTCTATTAAATTATTGATTGCCATCAGCCTTCAGAAATCTGAAGGAATACTATTTAGTGGCCAAGGCACAAAACACAGAGCTTAAGGCAAAGCTGAAACAGAGAGACAGGAGAGGCTCCCACAGTCAAGTACACCAAGAAAGAGATGAACTGCAAAGTCTCTTGCAGAAAAGCTACCTTGCTTACAAAGAGAAGTATGAAGAGAATGAACAGCTTGAGATGAAAAGATTAAAACTGGCTGAGGAGCTAAGACAAAGTCAAGAAGTTTTAGCACAGGTAATGTCCTATCTAGATATGGTTGATGCCTTTGAAGAAGCAATTGCCTGTACATGTATGTTTAACCTATCTTATCTCCTTAGAATGTCAAAAAGGACAAGGGAGTTGTGGGAGTTTCTAGATCAGTCTCCTGTATATGCGGAGTTGTTCTCCTCCTAGTGCGCGAGCCTCGCAGGCAAACCAATGCAGACCTCAAAATGGCAATATGATAATAAAATATAATAAATAATGATAATAATAATAATAATAATAATAATAATAATAATAATAATAATAATAATAATAATAATAATAATAATGATGATGATAATGATGATAATAATAATAAGTGAGACTGTCCACTAAAGCCTAATGGAAAAAAGGAAGGTATTATGAACCTAACTCTCAAGTTTTGGAACGAAATGGGCTACGAGTACTTGGGTAAAACTGCCCAAAATCACCGGGACAAAATTGCACGTATTGACAAGTCAACCAAAACAACCTCATCAAGAATTGCAAATGAGATCAGCAACCAGGTAGAACAAAGAAAAGATCAATCAAGCAGCACCATACAAAGAAATCGCGAACAAAGGAACCCAAGTCCAGAAATAGATTTAGATGAACAGCACAAAGAAATTAAACAAAAAGCTTTGGAAACATACAACTACATCAAACAAGATGAAGGGAACTGGGAACATTGAGATCTAAAAACATTCTCCAAGAAGAAGCCAAATAATCTCCAACTAGAGCAATTGAATAAAATAGCATCGGAAACAACAACTTGAGATCCATCTCAAGACCCGGCTGGATGCCTCTGGGATTTGAACTGCCTATTGTATTCACTAGCGAGGGCATGGAGTTTAGTAATGGAGAGAAATGTAAAACGCAAAGACGGACAGCAAAAGGAAAGAAACCGAGATGGCTTGATTTAATGGACAAGCGTATGAGTAAAACTAGAAAAGAGATTTCACAGGTAACTGCAGAAATAGACAGGACAAAACGCAATGGAAAGTTGTCTAAAACTCTATGGAAAAACCGGAAGTGGATGAAGAAAGAATTGAAAACAAGGAAGTTAGGACCGAAAGAATTAACATCACGTAAAGAAAGAAAGTTAAACATCATACGGATGCAAAAACTCGAAAAGCAGAACAAGATCAGAGCTTTTGAGCGAAGAAAGATCAACAGCTGGTTTGACCAAAATGAAAAATCATTCTACAAACACTTGAGAAACCTCACAGCAAATGAAATTGACCC
>JALIRR010001002.1:0-15000 GCA_023091755.1 Montipora sp. Colony 1 RG-2022 | reverse complement strand
AACGCACCTTTTAATTGTTTTCAAATGTATTTAATTTTACCCGACCTCCTATTTCAGTCTGACTACAAAAATGATCCAGTTCCAACTGTGTCCACAGGAAGAGGATTATCCTAACAATAAGATTCTCCCTGATGAGAACAATGATGGGAAGTTAAAAAGCTCGTTTTTTCATTCCCTTTTCGTTTTTTTTTTTACCTTGTCCAGCTGCGTAATAATTTATCGAAAGTAGCCTATTGTCCTTGGTCTTACAATGATGGAAAAGTGCATTAGAGCGAGTTTCAATCGAGTGTCGTAAAACCAAAACCAAAGTCATTACTTTGGCCAATCAAAAAGGACGGAGACAATCGAGTAAACCAATCAAAACTTGAAGTAATTACATGCACGTAGCCGACACAAAGCGCGGAAAAATGCGCTCGCGCGAGCCACGATTGGTTTTGGTTTCACTTCTGATTGATTGAAAAAATGGCGCGATAACGTTGAACCAATCACTGAGCGAAGTAATGCAAAACCAAAGCAATTCGCTAATTACTTTCGACGCTCAATTGAAAATCGCTGTTAATATGTTAAGTCGCTAAGGGGCTGTTACACTGTGAAATGTCTCGTGCAACTTTTGGCGACACTGGGGCGGGACAAGTTGCACGAAACATTTCACAGTGTGACATACCTTGCAACGGTCAAAATCGTTGCGAGACAAGTTGCAAGAGCCGTTGCCAAAAGTAGAATTAGGTTCCACTTTTCGTGCAACTTGTCTCGCAACGATTCTGGCCGTTGCAGGGTATGTTACACTGTGAAATGTTTCGTGCAACTTGTCCCGCCACAGTGTCGCCAAAACATCGCGAGACAAGTTGCACGAAACATTTCACAGTGTGACAGCGCCTTTAGTAGGCATCAGAGCTCAGGCGTTGTTAATTCAGAAGTTTCAATAAAAGCCGGTTACCGATGGGTCTACCTCTGTCTACAGGGAATCTTTCACCGTCCGTTTAATGCCGGGCATGCAGACGGCTTCAACATCCCTTTGATTTTGTTGAACAGCGATGTTGAAACCGTCCCCCTCCCCATTTCAGCCCCCGTTTTTCAACATTGTTGGATACACGCGTGCGCGCTAATTGGTCTCTCAATGTCCGTATGCAAAGTAACAATAGCGGCAGCAGCCTGGGACTGAAAGTGACCAGGCCTCTCGCGAAGCGAAGCTAATGAAATGTTGATGATTGCCCACCCCAGCAGTCAACATCGTTCAACAAAATCGAACCGACGTTGGAGCCGTTCGCCCGTGGCGACTGCGTTAACCCACATGAGAGCGTGTTTTAATAGGGCATAAGCACTTTTCAGCCGGGTTGTGTAAAGCCCCGTTTTCTCGAGCTGTATTTGCTGAAAAGCTGGCGTGTTAACTTTGATTTGACAAATAAAAGTTGTCAAATACGAAAAAAATGGCTTGTGTAGACGACTCGTCATATAAAATGTGGTAAATTCCTGCCTCTTAGTGTGAGCGCCATTGGTGAACGACCAGGCAACCTCGCCTTGTTTTTGCTTTATCTCTGCTGTCCAAAGGCATTGCTGACCCAAGCGAATTGTGAACAATTATTTGTTGTGCTATCTACAAGATCAAATATATTTGCCACATAAAATTGTCGCATAAAAATTGCTCGTGTAAACGGGGTTTAAATGTCAAACTACCAATGAGTCTCAAGTCTTCGTTTTGTCAGCGACGGAAAGATTCACGGTAGTCGTTAACACCTCTGCGCTCAAGATAAAGCTGGATAAAAATGTAAGACGAGAGAGGACAGCCCTGCCTTACACCTTGACCCAATTCAAATAAACCTGTCGGCTAATCGTTATTTAAAACACAGCTTTGAATATCACAATAAAACAAGTTTATCCACTTAATAAGAGAAAAGCCGAAACCAAATTAAAATGGTGGAATGTTTTTGTCAACATAGAGGAGTAACACGGGAATCTTCTTTGACTCTGTGTATGAGATGACATTATTAATCAAGCAAATCAGTGTTTTCTGCAATGGAGCGTCCTTTCAAGAAACCAGTTTGATTGTTGTCTTCTAAATTGTCCAAAACAACTAAAACAGCCTTGAGTCGATAGGCAATCACCTTGGATGCAATTTTGTCGTCACAGTTTAATAATGTTATGGGTCTCCAGTTTTTTAGTTCTTGCAATGGCTTGTCTTTCTTGGGTATCAAAGAAATGATACCGACTCCTTCTTTGCATTATAGCAAGCTTACCCTTCTGATGACTTTTGTTTAAGCAATTTACGAGGACAGGCGCGTAGCGTGGTCATTTTTTCAAGTACGCACAAGTACATATGACCTAGAAACCTAAGTAAACTGAGCGAAAAATACTGCGTTCTTTATTTCTTGTCGAAATAGTTGTGTGAATACAAGCAAAGAACAAAGCTTCTTGCCCTTATTTTGAGCAAAGTTGGCGCAGACAAAACATTGTTTTGGTTGTGCTAGCGTGACTGGAATTGTCAAGAATGTTCTCGGAACGTCGCTCCTTTGTCAAGAACATTCTTGGAACGTCGCTCCTTTGCAACCTCGCCTTTTTGTTGCACGCTGGCCAAACAATACTGCATTGTTAGAGCAAAAAAACAGTACAATGCAAAACTAACTTAAAACATGATATAGCTTGTGTTTTAGTTTTAGAATTTAATCAAAGTGATGCTTTCATCACGAAATCTTGGTTGCGTACAAGTAAAATGTTAAAAAATAGAAACAATTGCTAAAAAATTCAAAATTTTCTGGTCACTTCAAGTAAGCACGTGCGTATATGCGTATAGGACGCCACGCGCCTGGAGGAGAGGAGAGACTTTAAAGAATTCTGCGGGGAGGCCAACCATTCTAGGCGATTTACCAGATTCCATTGATTTTCTTTTTTAGTCATTAGTCCTTCACATTTTTGCGTATTTTATGTACCTCGTCAAGGCCAGCGTATTAACAAAAGTTTCCATTGCAAGAATTTCGTTTTTGACCTTGTTCGTTAAGCATTCTGATGGTAAAAATTAAAGAAGGTACTGTAATTCATCTTTACTGCAAGACGGCAAGGATTGAAGAAGAGCTCTGCCGGACAAGAGCACAAATTAAATATAATTCAGCTTTAAATTTTCAACGTGTGAATTAATCAAAGAGATTGTTGGACAAACCACAGTGACTACGTACGGTGAGGAGTTTTTCGTCAAATAAAGAAAAAAGTTCAAAGCATATGCTTTTTCCACTTGCAGAAGGCTGAATTAAAATGGCATAGCGAGATAGTTCAACGGCTTGAATAGCATCTTTTTCAAATGGTTTCAATATGAAGAATGTCCGAATCGTGGTAAGTATCCGGTCCATAACTGAGGTTTCCGTTGTTTTATCAGGCGCAGCCATCTCTACGGATAGGCAACTTCCTGTTTTTCTTGTGATGTGTCGTTCCTGAATTCTTCCCTCGCCTTGTTTTTGCTTTGGCTCTGCTGTCCAAAGGCATTGCTGACTACAGGCGCCCGAAGCTCATAACGCGATTTTGCAATGCATAACTATTATGTAGTAAGAGAGTTTAATGGTGAAAAGAGTTAAAAATTACGTCAAGTTGAAAAACTGAACTTCTTTCTCTCGCAATAAAGTTTCCCTACGTCAAATATCTTGTTCACCTTTATTAGCCATTGCTGATATAGTGATGACACACTGACTTTCACAGTGACGCCAAAAAATTCGCAAGGTGTTTTGACTACATGTAACACACAGATCTGAGAATTCGAGAGGTGATCTATGAATTTGTCTCCTATGACAATCCAACTATTTGGCTTTTTCCATTGAACGGTTTCGATTTTATTTTTCTGTTGAGTGACAGTGAAAACGATCTACAGGGTCTCATACGGCGAAGTTTAACAAGAAATACTGGGGCAAGTATGCCACATACAAATGACACTCTCGAGGATGCGGTTATTTGGACAAGTTCACTGAAAACAATTTGCTTTGCTTATTGTTTTCGCTAACGATCTTTTCGCTGTTTTTCGCCGAGGTAAGAAACTCTATGTTTATTTCTTCGAACTGTCGTGACCCTATTATTGAAAATTTATCGCGTATCAGACGATGCGACAATTCAGGCTTCAGTCTGCAGTCTGCATTTTATACTGACCGATATCGAGACCTGTATTTCTCCGTTGGAATCAAGTCTTTATTATCATTGAGAATCAAATTACTGTACAGCCTTTCAAACTACATCACAATTATTTTCTAAAGAGTTTATCACAGTCTCCACTGGTGATATGAAATCTTGTAAAACTAGCACAACGAAACTATATACACAAGACCATTACGCCTCATTTACACTAGTTTTCCTTGACAAGTCCACTTGTCAAGGAAAACTTGCCGACTGTACACACTAGCAAGTTTTCCTTGGTAGTGTAAATGAACAATGTGACAAGTTTTCCTTGACAAGTTCATTTGACAAGTAATTTGCACTAGCAAATATCGTCCTTGACAAGTTTTTCCTTGTCAAATGTCCTTGGTCAAAAACTAGCATTCTAGTTTTTGAAGAAGGACACTTGTCAAGGAAAAACTTGTCATAATTTTCCATTTACACTGCCAAGGAAAACTTGTCAAGGGAAACTTGTCAAGGAAAACTTGCTAAAATGAGGCTTTAAAAAGAAACAAACTGTTTAACAATAAAATGCAAAAAAAAAAAAAAAAAGCAACAGACAAAAATTTACCTTCGTAGTCGATGGTACACTGAGCAGGAGGCTATTTGTTCACGGTGAAAATGGTACAAGCGTGAAGCCATTTGTTCGCTGTGCCAATGTTTTTACTTCGTCTTCAGAAGAAGCCCAATATGGAGTATATGCTGTTTGTCGAGTTATTTTCTTTGTCGCTGTCATCTTCAGAGTACTGAGTTCTCAATAAAGTACCCGCTGCCTCTTAAAGAATTAGTAATTTGACTTGTATCGCTTTCAATACTAGTGCGTCCATTTCAGTTACTTTTGAGTACATTTCAGTTTCATTCAGTTCGCGGAACGACCTGTTTCGAAGCTGAAGCTCGACATCTTTTAGAATGGGTGTCCCGCGAAAAGCGTGTGCCTTTCAGTTGTATGAGTTTTGAGCGCCCCAAGAAGAAAGATTACGCAACCTCGATCTTCACTAATCCAATGACTACGTGGTTTGCTTTTATTAACCAATGTAAACAGCGCAACGTGCCTTCTATTGTGCATTACCCAATCAAAACACCGCACGTGCTTTCTATTGAGCATTGCCCAATCAAACATGCACCAGAAAGAAAAACACTGAAATCTGCGATCGGGCTCGAGTAAAAAGGCATGCAGAGGGGTCAAAATTAAGGCAAAACACGAGAAGAGCGCGAGACAAAAATGCGAGGACCTTCAATTTTATTCAATCTGACGCGACCAAATTTATAACTTGTCTAATGTCATCAGTGACACACTCGGCTATCGCCTCGTGTGCCACTTTTTTGTTCTTACCACATTTTGACGTCATCTGTGATCTTTACTGAACAGACGCACGGCAACATGGAATCAGCCAATGAGCGCGCGAGAATTTTGCAGTCATTGTAAAATTAACAAATTGATGTCAGTTTTTTATGGGTCTGACCTGTTATTGATTATGAATTTCGTCATAATATTGTCAAAGCGCTAAATGTTGTCTTGTTGTCCTTGCTTGCAAGCAGCGATGGAGTTTCCGGCTTGAAATTCATTCAAGGGTGGTTAAATTCTTGCTTTTTATCATAGTTCAATTGATAACTTTGTAAGCTACGAATATCCGAGAAAGATCTTGCTCTTCGTGGCACAAATAAGTCGTTATCCTTGATTTGAGAACATTCCGTCCGCCATGATGTGCACCTCTGCTAGTGATTGGCTTAGTTAATAACATCCGATACCAAATTTGGTCGGAAACGGAAGTGACGCCAATTTTCTTCATATATACCATATAATTTCACGCTCGTTTTGTCCAAAAGGAAATAATTTGCCTGGACGAGGGAAAATCTTTTGATTTTGGACAAAACGCAGGTGAAATTATTCCCTAATTTCACGAATATACCATTTGATTAGCTATTAATATCATGGGAGACAAATTACGTTTAGAAGACGCCATTCTGGCAGTGAAGGAAGAGTTGCCATGGCATCATTTTTTTTTGTAATTTCAAGCTGAAATTTCGCGCCAAACTTACGTTGTAATTTGTCACCCATGTTATTAATAGCTAATAAAATGGTATATTCGTGAAATTATAAGGGAATAATTTCACTTGCGCCAAAATCAAAGCTCGGGAAACTTTTTCATTTTGGACAAAACGTGCGTGAAATTATTGCATAATTTCACCCGTCAGTATTTGATAACCCATACTTCTTTGACAGCTCCTAGCGAACAGCTGCGAGTCGAGCCAAGTACTTAGCGAAATGATTTGAACTTCGGAAGCAATGGGTTGCTGTAAAACAACTTTCACTTGGGCACAAAACCTTAAAGTTGGTCCTGAATATCGACAGTATACCGTGCAGCTAAATCGATATAGAAGCTTTTGCGAAGAATATCGCATCTACGTGAATGGACAAGAGATGGAGGAGCACGGCTTGAAGTACAACCCTTGCAGTCCTCTCTGTTGTTCTGGTGGGCAATTTGAGTGGGAACAAGACGGGCATGCCTTCTTGTTGATGTTCAATTCCTTCAGCGGAGGATTTCGGCTTTTCATAGATGGGGTAGACGTGGACACTGGGCGAGAATTCTCAGTGTTTTGGCGCCGTACTGGATTTCGGGTCGTATTTATGGGTCTTGCTCTTTTGTTCATTGGTATCGCTATTGCCTTGATACTTCATTTCACTTTACATTGGAAAGTCCATTCCCGTGCTTACACCCTTGTCCTCATTGGGGTATTTTATATCATACGGGGGCTTATCCCTATCATCCGATATTGGAAGCCGCGATACATTCGACCACAGACCGTCGAATACGCATTGTCAAATGCTGCGTGATTTTTCACGCGACAGTGCAGTCACCGCGAATGTGAGTCTTGACTCTTTAGAACCGAAAATTCGGGCCCATGCACTATATCTTAAAAGAATAAGTAACAACAACTGCCTTGTGATACCTGTGGTTTTATAAAGATTTGAAGAACGAGGTATACCACATTACACACTATTCATTTATTTACATTTACATTTACATGTATTGGGTCGGTAAAAACCGTTCGCCGGGTTATCACACCAACCATAAAAAAAACAAATATATCAATATACAAAATGATAATATAAAAAAATTAAATAAAGAAAACTATATTAAACTAAATATAACTATTATTTAAGAAAAGCTGTTAACCTATATTTGAAGGTTTCAAAGGAGGAGGATGAAACAATAGCCTCAGGGAGGCAGTTCCAGTCCGTGAAAGTTTTTGGAAAAAATGAAAATTTAAAAACGTCTTTATTTGCATATGAGTTGACGGGTATTAGTTCAGCTGCTAGCTTGCGTCGCAGACGGTAATCAAATCTCGGTTATAACCGTCTGCTTCATAGCGCCAAAATCCTTGTTCAAGACCCCCAACAACGTTACGTAAGCGGCAGTCACACTTGAAAATCATGTTTAACAGTTCTGAGGGCCTCCCACGGGGGATCCCCGAAAATATTCCTCACTGTTCCCCACAATTTATCTCATATTTCAATTTTCCATGGTTAGTCATTTTCATAGGTTTTACCTCGTTAGTCATTGTACAGCTACTCCTCGGCAAAACGACTCTTTTTTCGCCTTGATGACCTTGACGGTTGTCGTGTTTGCTCGCGTTCATCATTTGCAACATCTGTTGCTTCCGTAAGAGTGACTGCGTCATTTGTACCGTGAATTTCATCCTGAAGAAGAATAAGGTCTTCCTTCATATGTTCTAAAACATCTTGATGGTCCTTGTAGGATGTCAAGGCACACATGATGCGCTAGCTTCACGTGGTTGTACATATTTCTCCGAATCTTCCAAAAACCATGTCGGCTACGTTAAAAGGATCTTGCACGAAAACTTTGGTCATCATTTTTTCCTGTTAACTTCGACATTCTCCCGTTGACAGGCTAGTACCAAGGATTCTCAGAGTTATACCTTTGTCACCTTTAACACAGACTATCTGGTTTGACTCGCATAAAAGCTCTGTAGCTTCCTTCTGTGGCAGGTGATGTAGTGGATGGTCTCCTAATTTGATGTTTCAAGGTGTAGACGGGCCAAACACGACTCCTATTGGTCAAGATAGAAAATCCCAAGACCTTTTTTCTTCGTTGTTTTAGCTAGCCGCAATCGCGGTTTAGTAACGGAGAGAGGGCTTCTCAAGGAGGCTGGCAGTCTGGCGCGAGATGACGGGAACCGGAAGTTGCTAGATGGGTTTAGTCCCAGCACTTCTCATTTGCAAGTTTGAAAAAAGTGGCGTCAGCCATTGCCCCAAGACCGTACCATCGAATACCAGAACCAGCAAACATAGCCAGAGACCGCTGCCTTAAGACAAAGAAAGCAAAATACAATGGAAGAGGAGCTTGTGACGTGCACCAAATAAAAAAAGTGTCGCTACACGATCGTGAATACATTTTTTGGACTTCAAGTTTTCTCATTTCGCAAAAGGATTAATTTAAGAAAAAGTGGCACAATTTGGAAAAACGAGCATAATTTGAGCATAGTTTGGGCAAAAAATGGGCACTGCTAGTAGCATAATATGCCACTTTTTCTAGCAGAATCTATAAAAGCCTATTCGCCACAATCTCCAGCAAGCATCTCACTCTTTGGAAACTTTAGGACTTGAGAGCTCTGAAGATGTCATTTGTTCATAAGAAGATGTTTGAGATTAGGCACTGGTGGGTGATATTCTGTAACAAAGGGCAAAAATCTTTTGCGCGTTTTTTGTAGAGTTGACTTTCTTTCGCTAAAATTGACTTCAGATAGAGTCATGTTCAAAAGGTTATCTGGATAACCTTTGAGGCGTAATCTTTGATTGAATAATTTTTCTTTTGAAGAGTTAGTTCTAAGAAGCCTTAGCCTTTCCTGACGTCTGGAGGGTGACAAGAGTTGAAGTGCGTGTCGCACATCAAGAATAGAGTGTCTCGAGGCACTCAAGAGTTCTCCCGTCCCCCCCTCCCCCCTCCCAGTACAACAGAGTGTCCCCAGGGCCCGAAAAATAAGAGAAATTGTAATATTTTGTTGTCGGAAGGGCCTTTTTCCCTCTTACACATTAAAAAAACAGTTCCCTTGTTTCCTAAAAGTTATTTAACAATTATTCCATGAGCGCGCGTTCACCTTCATGTGAACAGGCCCTTAGTTTTTGTTCTTTGAAAACTAAGACCCCGGTGTCTTAGTTTTCGTAACACCCCTTGATCGAGCGATCGATCGGAGACGCCATCGCAAGCTGTTCACAACAAATACTCGATCCACGAGAATATTTGCCTAGATCGAATGCATGCCACTGGGTAGATTTCCCCCTTGATAAAAGATTTTATAGCAGCATCTTTTTGTCGCGAGAGATTTTCCATCAGCTGAAACTATTACCGCGTGTGTTAAATTCTTGGAAAGTCGAATAACATTTTGCTTCAGTTAAATGTATCATTCGTCTTAGCCCTCTTTCGGTTCGGTTTTGCGACCAATCAGAGCCACCTTCAAGAATATACGAAACTTCTATTACGCAAGAGCCTATCACAGAGAATAGTCAATTCCTGGCACGCCGTTGGGGTCTTGAACAAAGACTTGAGCGCTATTACGCAGACGGTTATAACCGAGGTTTTATTACCGGTACCGTCTGCGACGCAGGCTATTCAGCTGCCTATTTACGTTGTATCGTTTCCTCAACTGTGTTTTGAGCATGTACTATTTTGCCGTCACAGCTGGTACCGCAGGTACCCCAAGTTCGATATAGGAGTATCTGCACTGTACTATACAGTCAACTATCTCTAAGCGGACACCACTGTACTTGTAAAGCGGACACCTCTTTAAGGCGGACGGTGATGGCTGGTGCCGACCGAATTTCCCTTGTTTCTCTGTAACTGAACTCTCTATAAGACTGACACCTCTCTAAAGCGGACAGCGGATACTATTTTCACAAACGTCTAGTAGAAAATACCTGTCAGGCCGGACACTAGAATGGCACTCTTTGTATGACCTGGATATTATTTCAAATTGAGCTACCATCCCAACCTGGGGATACTACAGCAACACTGGGTAGTAGCCAAAATGCGGAGCCCGGGTGCCT
Organism: Montipora sp. Colony 1 RG-2022; assembly: GCA_023091755.1. NCBI lineage: Eukaryota > Metazoa > Cnidaria > Anthozoa > Scleractinia > Acroporidae > Montipora > Montipora sp. Colony 1 RG-2022. The sequence goes on along the minus strand of JALIRR010001002.1, from coordinate 4,808 downwards.
TTTTCTCCAAAATGTTTTGATTCAATTTTTTTTCGTTATTCTCCTGTACTGTTATTTTTGAAAGATCGGGATCTGTCCTTCATTTATGGTGGAAATTTGTCAAAAAAATTAAGGAACCTACGGAACCTTTTTCTAAGCCGGACTTTGTTTTTGTTTTCTTAAAATCGAAGTAGTGCCGTTGGTTTTCGCTGATGACGCCATTCTCTGACGCTCAGTGTCACTTGTTTTCTTCTCTTCATAATTCTTTCGCCACTTTATCGCGTGAGAATCTCACTTAACTTTTGAACCAAAATTATGAAAGAAAGTGCTTATGCAAATGTATGCACCTTCTCTTATCGCGGGTGCGTCGCCTGATAAAAGCGAGCGATCGGGTGTATCGCCTTCACCCACTGTATGAAATTTGCTGTAGTCGTTTTCACATCGTTATTCTGGCGAAAATTCATCTCATTTAATTTCGTTTTGTTGGTTTAAGGCTTTTTTATGGCATTTTCACTTCAGCCTCGTTTTCAAAGCGAGTCCAAGTGCGGAGTCAATAGAGGAAACACTACTTCATTTCGCACTTAAGCGGACGCAAGGAAACACTGAAATCACTGTCCTATTGGCTTTGTTTTCTTTTCTTTTGGTTATGTTATGGTGGACATTTTAGTTGTTTTTTCTAGCTCTCTTTCTTGAACTTTTGTGTGAGCATTCTAGGTGGTGACTAGAGTATTCAAGCAAGCAACCGTGGACGATACTCCTGTCGGTGTACATTGGATCAAATTAAACTGGCTTGATCTGTCAATCAAAAAGAAAAGTACGTCTGATTGCAGGTTACGTCTGTCAATACGTGAAAAATCATAACAAAGAGTGTACCGCAGACCAAAACACTTAGTTTATTTTGAAGCAGCCCTGTAATCTTGATCCTTTTTTGCATTACATAAAAACGTGTTAGTCCAGTTCAGGTCTCGTTGGTCTAGGGTACATTGAACAACAGTTCCTGTATCTTCATAAAGAGTTGCTGCGTAACGGGTCTTTACTCCAAACTCCCGATAACCTGAAATCCCGTTAACTCGAACCTTTTTCAATTTCCCTTAAGGGTTCGAGTTACCAGGAGTCGACTGTATCTTTCTGTTTTCATGGTAACCATTCAGATGGAGACTCGCATTCACATCAATTTACATCAAGTTGCCACCCAACTAGTTTAGCTTTTAAGTTATTTTGGGTGACCAGTCACTGTATTTTCGTTTGCCTGTTTCTTAGATTATTATAACTTCTTTGTAACATGCTGTACAGTACAAAAAAAATCTTTCTTAAGTTTCACAATTTGCACATAATGCTTTTGCTATTTTTGTCTTCGTTTTACAATGACTTTGTTATGACCCAGTGCTTGCAGAGCCGAAGAACTCGTGGAATTCTAAAAATAGAAACGCCTGACCACAGGCATCCCAAGCTCGGTATACGATTTATAGAATTTGTTTGGGAAAATTAACTTTGAGCTTATAAATGTTAAAATAAGCTGTAAATGTAGAAATAAACTTCGCTTACCTCTACGTACAGTTGTCCTCGTCTTTTCTGTGCAATCGGAAGGGAAAACTATGTCGATTTTAGACGGGTTTGTGGCTTTCGAATTTTTACGATGTCGTTAGTTGTCATTTTCCATTAGGAGGCAGTGTGGCCCAGTGGTTAGGGCGCTTGCCTTGAGATCCGGCCCTGAGGCTGTGGTGTTTTTATGGCGATTCGGACCGTTGCTTTGTGATGCGAGAGCAATTCGTGGGACAAGATCGCCGCGAGTCACCAGCCTTTCTTCTCTTTATGAGGGGAAATGACAACTAACGACATCGTAAAAATTCGAAAGCCACAAACTCGGCTAAAACGGACACAGTTTGCCCTCTGATTGCACAGAAAAGACGAGGACAACTGTACGTAGAGGTAAGCGAAGTTTATTTCTGCATTTACAGCTTATTTTAGCATTTATAAGCTTAAAGTTAATTTTCCCATACAAATTCTATAAATCGTATACCGAGCTTGGGCTGCCTGTGGCCTGACAAGTGCAGATGCTTTTTGATCAATCCCAGGCTTCTGAAGTATGCTCTCTCTCTCTCTCTAGTCATCCAATCAGCGTTGCGATGATGTCATTCGTTAAGGTTATCTCCTCTTTTCAATCCTGTTTTCTGGCAAAAGTTGTCGAACGATTCTAATCGTAATTTGAAGAAGACCAAGTCTCTTTCCTAAGAGGCTTTCAAATTGTATTTTAGTGCAAGGGTTCAAACTAGCGAAAACGACTTCAAGATGTACGAATATGGCTCGGCCGATCCTGGTCCATTCGATAATACGATGGCTTTTAGTGACGTCTCAATCCGCGCAGGTAACCTTGTTTCTCTGATTTGAATAACCAAAGTGTGTAATTTTCCTTTATCGCCACTGAAAGTGAAACAACTGGTTTGAATGTGCATTTTTTTCTCTCAATATTGCAGGATTTATCCGAAAGGTAAGAGGAGTTTTCCTTTGAGCGGTCGAAAGTGATAAGCTTAAGCTTCAGTCTATGGTGAAATTAAGGTAAAAAACAGCTGTCAGCATAAGTTGCCCGGTGACCACTTTTTAGCTTAAGCTTAATGCTATGCCTGAATTTGTCATCCACACTTGAAATCGTACTACTGTGACCATTTCGTTTTAAGATGTTTAATGCACTAGTCATTTGTTTCCCCCACCCCTTGACCCCCGGGGATGGGTAGGGAAATTACATTTGAATTGTTGTAAAGTACATGTAGGTGTATTTTCCACTGGGAACTAGAGCAGACAAACACACGTAATTCCCCCTCCCCTTTGTTCCTAAAAGATTCTGAGTCATCAAGGAAACGTTAGGGAGATTACCACAATATACAGTTCTTTCCATTTGTGTGTGCCACATGAATTATATAAGGAACGAAAAAAAAAAAAAAAAAACAACTGGATAGAAACAAGACAGGAATAAGCGAGCAATAAAGAAAACGTTTAGACATGATTGCTGTTCTTTTATTTTTTACTGCTGTAGTTTGCACTCTGGGCAAAACCAGACTTCCTCTGGGGGTGTCCTCTTAAGTCCCACACACTGGAGATGGAACCACTCATGCCTGCATTCACTTCCATCGCATCCGTCCATCAAGCCATACTCTCCTTGTTGGCATATGCAATATAGTGTTTCTTCATCTAAGATTACAAAATTTATACTTTTTATCAGCATACTATGAAAGATTCAACATTTTTTCTGTGTTCCTCTTTAAACTTTGCATTTTTATCACCAAAATGCGGTCGCGGCTTCTAGGAAGAGCTACGATATCCCTTCCAGTTATGGGAAAATGGACCAAAACTTAAACAGGTCAAGCAATGGAGAAAAAGACAATTTTTCCTACCTTGGCATTGGGGGCATTTCCATTCCATTGGTGGGGGGTGAGCAAGACCTACACAGCTCAAGCAGAATCTGTCTTGACAATCAATGCAGGTGAGGGTACCTTTCTTTTTGCAATTTTCTATTGCACATCCTGTGGAAATATTTATGAATAAGCATAGCAATCACTGTTTGGGATTAAAAATTATTTTGATGTAAATGAGTTCCAAACACCAATAAAACAATAGGCAAATAATTGAATACCTGATTCATGACATAAAAATAGTGCTAAAATGCGATAAATTAAAACCACAAAGCAAAGTCTTGCCTTTTTCACTTCTCCCGCCGCCATATTGATTTTGCATGTGTGAAAATACTCATTACCATTGCTCTTCGTTTCTTTTCAGTCCCAGTCCTCCTAGGTAAGAATTCCCCGATATTTCCCCCTGTATGTTCCCAGAGGGGTAGGGCAGAGGAACGAAAATCTTGTAATTTCCCTACCCCCTAGAGGCATAATTGTGGCGTAATCTTGCGTAATTGCCCTAGTAATTTCCCCATATGTCCCCACTATCCCCGGGGGTCGGGGGGTGGGGGAAGCAAATGACTAGTCCATAAGTATTTAATACATATTTATTCTCTGGTAAGGTTACGTAAATAAGTGTATTAATTAATTTAAAGCTTTATAATTCATTTTTTTAAATGCTTGTGTCGAAGCAAGCGACATCATTGAAGTTGTCAGGTCTTTTTCCCAACATTTCTGGTTTGTCGTGAAACATTTGACTTCGTCTGTATGAAACCGACCTCGTTTCCAGGGTCTCTCTTCTGTGCCTCCCTTTTTGAGGAAAGGGACCCTGGTTGGGGCTGATCACGTGGCACTCTCTGACAAACATTTTTCCAGTTGCGTAGGGTTTCCGTTATATTTTGATCCTTCAACTTGTATTCAATTTGTTTCACAAGGCATTTTTTAAATAGATAAGACACTTTGCTCAAGGAATTTTTGCCTATTTCCTGTAAAATTCACAGTATCTCAGGGATATTTTATGTTACAATATCTTGGTCAACATCTAGTTCAATTCTGTAGTCGTAAGTCTGAAGTCCCATTTTGTGATTCAACCATATGGTTAAGTGTGCTCGTAGAATAGTTGTTCACATTTAAAACTGTTGTTAAAAGGGTTGACCACAATCAAAGCCAGTAAACAGATGCTTTACAAGTTTCTACTGTGGTATTTTAAAATATTTCATACTTTTTCTTAGCAATAGTGGGAAAAATTAGCCCAGTTAGATGTGTTACCAAGTCATACGATGACTGGATATAATTTCATTGCGTGCAACGAAAACACAAAAACTCGTTTCTGGTCACACACACAATTTTTTAATACGTATTTCCCCATTAATTTGTTGTGTAGTCCAGATTCGACACGATCTCAATTCCTTGGGTTGGATAACGGTTGACAACTGAGGAATT
>JALIRR010001001.1:77500-87199 GCA_023091755.1 Montipora sp. Colony 1 RG-2022 | reverse complement strand
GAACTCTGGTCCATCGACTTTGCATTGTAATGAGTCTACCTACTGTCAATACAATGCCCAGCCTATTCCTGTGAGAGTTACAGTACGTCCTCATAACAGATCCTTTGTTATGGGTAACCATGCGAGGAAATTAGCCAATCTAAGGAATGTAAACATTGAAAAACCACCTTCAAACAGAATGTCGCGTATAAGAGTCGCCACATGGAACGCTCAATTTATAAATAAAAAATCACCTTCAATCTGTGACCTTATCATATCGTTTAGACATTCTGGCAATGACTGAAACCTGGATAAACTCAGATTCCTCTGCAAACAACACTACCATCGCTGAAGTATTAAACGCTCTAAAAAAATTTGAATGTTATCAAGTACCCCGCGTAAACAGAATTGATGGCGGTGTAGGTGTTTTTTTACGTAGAGGGTTTACAGTTTCGAGTGGCAATCATTCACGTCAATGGAATGCATGGAGTTAACCATCAGCCATAGCAATGCATCTGTCTGATTAATTACTGTGTACAGACTTCAGGAGTTGCTTCTCGATTCTTTTTAGACGGTTACTGTTGTATCTTATGACGTAATGTGATGTACTAGGGAATTTTGGGTGAATAAAAAGATGGCCTCTTAAGATTAACACGTGGTTTACATTGGTCTTGTTATTGACCTCAAGAATACAAAATTGGCGACGAGGATCGTCGTTTCGCCCACGCGAGTGTAAAATATGGCTACTGTCTATGGCCATGTGGGCCCATTTGATGAAAATACCGAGAAATTTGCCGATTATGCCGGACGCTACGAAGCCTTCATGGTAGCGAATGAGATTGCCGAAGACCGCCAGGTACATGTGTTGCTAGCAGTGGTTGGACCACAAGCAGTAAATCGTACCAGGATTTAAAGCACATTCTGCAGGCATACTACGAACCGGCTCCGATAGTCATTGCCGAAAGACAAATTCTGGACTGCTTCAAAAGAAGAAAACGAAAGTATCTCTGACTTTGTGGTGCGTTTAAAAAAATTGGTCTCCACATGCAGTTTTGGTGCCTTTTTAGAGGAAGCTCCTCGCGATAGACTCGTGTCTGGATTGCATTCTAAAATGTCAAGAACGCAGCCGCATTTGTTAGCAGTGAGAGAGCTGACATTTACGGTTGCGCGCGACCGATGCATTGCAGATGAGTTAGCAAACAAAGCCAACAACGAGCACATGGGAGAACCTGTGAGTGAAGAAGCTAATAAAATCCAGGACCTAAATCAGGGGCACGGACGGAAGAGCACTAGTGGACGTAGAAGTAGCTCTCAACGATGTGAAGGGTGTGGTAGTAAAGCACATGGTTTTGATGTTTGCAAATTTAAAACAGCAACCTGCCATCGTTGTCAACAAAAAGGCGATAATCGTCCAGTATGCAAGGCCCGATTACCTGAAAGTTCTTTTCAAAGAGGATCCTACAATTCCAGAGATATGAATGTGAACAGTTGTGAGTTTAATCGAGAAGAAGCTGGTGATGATTCCAATTTCCAGATGTATGAAAACTCCTCGAATAGCGAGGATGCCGAGGGATTTGGTTTGTACCGAACTGGAACTGAAAGTGTGACTGTTAAACCATATGTAATTACTGTACAGTTAGGAAATTTCAATTGGTACCACTCTATCGACCAGCAGGTTTATCTCTTCTTCTGTTACGAAAGCAAACCGTTCTGCCATCCTAACATTAAGTTTAATGGGAGACTTGAATCCTTGAAGTCGGTTTTAAAAATTGGGGAATATCATTGGGGAATATCCGAGGATATTCCCCAGTTTTAGCTGGGGAATGTTCGCCCACGTGACGCGTTTTGACCAATCGAAAATATTTGATGGATTATAATGGCAAATAATTAACAATTATCGGACGAGGTTTAGCAAAATATCGTGATTTGTCAGTGGCGAGAAGATCAAATAATTATTATTTGCTGAAGCCAAAGGCTGAGGCAAATAACTGATCTGCGGGACACTAAGAAATCACAATATTTTGCGATAACCGAGTTCAATATTGTTGTATCATTCGATCATCAAGTTTGTTTTTATATTTAAATCACTCTCTGACAGCTCATGGAAGCGATCTGCTATTTTTTACATAAGAGTGTGGTTACAATTATACGCAAGAGCAGAATACATTTGTTATTTGTAACAAACACACTTAGACGGTACTACGCATGAGCAGACCATTATTTGTAGACAGTTACTTGCAGGTCACCTGGTGGGTTCTTGGCCAACGAAAAGTAAGGAAAAGTGGATCTAATGATAAATGCAATTGATCGAGTGTCGATGAGTTTAACTGTAGCTGGGAAGATGATGATGGCACCCAAACTTCAAATAATTGAAAGTCAAGGGAAGGAGTAGGTTGGAAGTGCCAAAAAGAGAGATATAACACAGATATCCTTAATTAACAATTAGATTATGAGCTCAAGATTTCCATGAGGTGATAGCACACTATATTTACAACAACCTTTTTTCCCAGGTTTTTAGAATATAAAATTACAAAAATAATAATATGTTAATGCAAAAAAAGCTCCAATACAGCTATGTAAGCTGGGGAATATGTAATTGACTTAAATATGTACCACTGTTTTGTCCACAAAGATTTTATTGAACGTGTGCACATGAATGTAGAACTTCCGATGCAATACATGTACGTGTGCCTTACACTGAATTTATCATCTTTACTGCAGCATGCTGTTTCTCGTGCCATTCTAATGGATGAGCATGTGAGATTTATATTGCAAGTTTACTCTGAGACTTCTAAAAAGATGTGAATGATTATCGCATAAAGTGCTAGTCAGAATATCATTTATTATGAGACAGTAATAAAAAAGAGACTATGTCAACAAATTGGACATCAACAGTATGAACAGTGTTATGTTGAAGAAACTAACTAAAATCATTAATCTTTTTCGATGTGATTTGGAAAATGAGCAATGTAAACAACAGGTGATCCATTGTCTCTTAACTCCATACAAACACAAATGTCTTCAATGTTCTCAATGGGGACTAAAATACAATGCTCATTTAAAGGTGGATACCAGCAAACAATGTGTGTAACAGGACATACACCCAAAACTTCATATGTTGGGCGAACAAAACCAGTCTGTTCCAGAAATGGAAGAATCACTGCTGCATACTGGACTGAATTATCCTGAAGACTGGATGCTTGCACAAAAACTTCAACTTGCCCATACTTAATTTCGTTGTTATCTTTGTGTGAAACTGTGTAAGAGTTTCTCACTGATACATGCTTGTAAGCTCAGGAGTGGATAATTCGGATTCGGCCTCTAATTTCAACTCTAGTAGAGAACTTGATTTCATTTAAAGGGGGACTCCGACAAAAAAACACGATTTTTCAAAAAGGCTCAAATCCTTGAGGAAATGCCGCCAAAATGTTGTATACGCTTTTACATATACTAAATTTAACTTACTTTCGCCAACATTTCAATGTTATTGCCTCGAAAAACGTGTTTTTCACAGTAGCCGCCATTGTTGGTTTGTCGCCAGCATACTTGTTCGAGAAAACCTGGAACGAGGACTGATGACGTCGCTTACTCAACACAAACATATGTGAAAAAGGGGAAGTGCGCGTGAATTGAAATTATTTTCCTTGACTTCTGTCAAATATTGGTGGGGAATTAGGACAGATTAACGATGCCGGCCAGTCGGTGTGTTGTTCAGGGATGCAGCAACATGAGCGATGTTGATAAGGGGATTTCTTTGCATCGTTGTCCGCCTGACAAAGCGACTTGTGCTCTGTGGAAGCGCTTTGTACGGACGCACCAGGCAAATTTTGATCCTGACAGTCGTTTTCTGGTATGTTCCGTTCACTTTAAAGAGAGTTGTTTTGAACGATCTGTTCACATGAAAGGGCAGAAAAGAATATTGAAGCCAAGGTCTATTCCCACGATTTGGAAGAGTCCAGGAAATGAACAGGTATCATCCACCGCCACTAATAGAGGACGCAGGAAGGTGGGAATTCAGCCTACTTTGTTTTATTATGAATTTTGCAATGATGCAAGTAGTTGTGAGGACGCTGGTTTTTTTCCATCAATCACACATTGTTGGGGGCTATTTTGCTGCCTTTTTCGTCTTTCAATCCTTAGTTTCGTAAATCAGGAAATTAATCAAGGGAAGGTGTCATAACAGTGCACCAATTACGCAAATCAACTTGGAATTTTAAGAACGATCATGGCGGTACTTCATGTTTATATATGAGGCATACATCTTAAATAATCTTTCTGGTGTATGAGTTTTTTCCAGATGCTGAAAGACATTGGTATCCATAAACGTAAAACTCCCTACAGAAACAATGAAAAGGAGGACGATTATCGCTCAAGCAACGATGATTTGGTCACCCAAACAGATACCGACCAAGGTGAAATTGTGACACCTCCAGTTGTGGAGACGAACGATTCCAGTTCTGAAGAACAGCAAATGGAAACCGCAGACGACTTGGTACGTATATTCTCTCGCAAATTCTCGGCAAACAGCAATTTTACAATCTTACATTTATGTTGTCAAAATGTGATAGGTTTCTGATGGGCCAACGAACAGTGACCAGGGCCAAGAGAACAGTTAGTTGGAGCTTAACAAATGGAAGCTGAAAGTCAAATGTCTTCAATCAAAAGTACGGCGAATGAAAAATCAGGAAAAAGAAATACTGGATTTACTGGGTCAACAAAAACAGAAGACGCGATCACCAAACTCGTTGTCAACTAAGTTTACACTTAAAATACAATCATATTTATAACAATGCTACTGATAATAATGGAACTGAAGATTACAACTACAATATTAATTCATTATTAAATATTTTTTAGGTACTCAGGTAGATAACAATGACTTTGAAAGTGACCACAACTCCGACATAGATGAGTTTATGGATGACACCGAGCAGACACCCACAGAGAATGACACTCCAAGCCCTGAGGAAAACGAAAAACAATATCCTAAACTTGGGGATGATGATTCCACAAAAAAAGAAGATGTGAACCCAAGGTGTGGTCATTTGTGTTGAACTTTTTCTTTCCAAAAAAAAAAAACAACAAACAACAAAAGCAGTTAACAACTCTATTGTACAAAAAGTCTCTTACAGTAAAACGTTGAAAGTGTTTAATGATTTACCTTAAAAGACATGTACACACACACACGAAAAAAAAAAATCTAGCATGATGCACTTATGAAATTTTGTTTCACCTATTAACAGATTGGAAATTGATGGAAAGAACATCCTGGAGGAACCGAAAGCAATCATTTTCCTATCAAAATTGCTTGTTCTGTTCCAGTTCTGCCACCCCTGTTTTGCTCCAAAACCAAACTTGAAGTTAAGCCAGTCTGGTACATTTATATCAGTGACAGCGAAATGTGAGAAATGTTGCTGGACATTTTCTTGGGAGAGCCAGCGTAAATTACTGGCAAAGTTTCCTGCTGGGAACCTGTTGCTCAGTTTTGCAGTACTGTGCGCTGGGGCTTCAATAAAGAAGATTTTGGTGGCATTTAAGCATATGAATCTTTTGGTGTACCATGGATCATGCTACTATTATCACCAGCGCCATTTGCTCATTCCAGCCATAGTCACTTTCTGGCGATCTGACAGAGACAGAATTATCAACAGTCTTGCGGGAAGAGAAGTTGACCTGGCTGGTAATGGCAGACATGACAGCATGGGTCATTCGGCTATGTTCTGTACATACTCAATCTTCTGCTGCACTGTTGGTCTGATTATTGATGTAGCTCTTGTTCAGGTAATGTTCCATTTCTCTTTGTAATTTAATCAACTCTTTATAGCCCAGTGGCCAATTATAGATTTTGCTTTGTCTAACGCCAGACAATTTTACTTGTCAATGGGGAACCCCTCTGCTGTAAAGGGGCTAACCAGAAGATACTGACTGTTGTCATTACAACTGCTTTACACCAGATTTTGTTTCATTTTGTTTTGAATATGCAGTGTAAGGAAGCTGGCAGCAGTTCTGGAATGGAGTTTCTGGGGCACCGAAGAGCTTTTGCCTACCTCTTTACCACTGCAATGAAGATAAAGTCATTCATATCTGACAGACACAGATCCATTGCAAAATGGATGAGAGAGACCTGTCCCAAAAAGTGCAGAGAGCTGAACAAACCTTTTGTGGAACACTTTTTTGACTTGTGGCATGTGGCAAAACCTAAGACAACAAACATCATAGGAGTAAAACAATAATTTATATTTTCTGCAATATGACGAGGCTGAATTAATTAGTGTTTCCATATAATATCTTTTGTTCTAACATTATTGCAGAAATTCAGAAGACTCTAACCAAGTTAAGTAAGGAAAAGACATGTGAGATTATTGGGAGGTGGAGAAAGGCATGTTTGAGACATTTCTATTGGTCAGTAACTTCGACTGAAGAACTCCAAGGAGAGGTGAAACTGGCAAAGTTTGAAGCTTTCCTTTCTCACGTAATAAACACCAGGACTTGCCAAACAGACTCTTCAACAACCTATAACCAAGGAGAAAGTGTGGATGACTAAAGGTAACAAATAACGCACTTTTACGTTCACCATTATCTTAAAAAAATATTATTGTACTTGGAAACAGTAACTGAAATGTTTCAACTTTACAGATTCAGATGCCTATGGAAAACTGGTAGATGAATTGAATAAACCTTCCTTAACAAAAGCCATTAAGAATGGCTCATCAAATGGTCAAACAAGTTCTTTGGAAGGCTACCACTCAGTCATAAACCAATTTGCTCCTAAAATGCTACAACAAGTTGCAAAATTGTTGAGACACTTTCATTAAAAAACACCTTTTGTAGCCTCCAATGCCCTCCGTATCTAGAATTTAAACCTTTCCCACTTCCTCTCCCCTCTCCCCCCTTCAATGTTGACTGCTTAAGTTCCCAACATTTTTTTGTCTTGCTAGCAACACTGATAAGGGGGGGAGGGGGGCTGCAGTGTGAGAGATAATAGGGAAATTAATTACGCCCCAAGAAGGTGACGTGTCTGCACTATTTTTGCAACTTGTTGTCTGATTGATTGCATTAATTTTGCCAATCCGGATTTGAATCCTATAGGGAAACGTTTCAACGTAGAAAAGCAGGAACTAAAGAAACAATCATTAAATATCGTATAAGCTCTGAAACATTTCAGAAGTTTGCACGCGAAGTGCAAAGCACATTGTACCAAACACGAAAGGATATTAATTATTGACATACAGTAGCATCGATTTTCGAGTGTTTGGACTTATCATCGCTAACAGAAGACTCCGTACCAAATACTAAAGCGAGCAAAGTATTTTGCACTGCAGATCTGATGCTCCGAAAGTTACACATGGCTCGTATTATGTAACACAATACCATTTATTGTGTTTCTTGGTGACGTCAACAGGGATGGTGGCGTTACAGTTGAAAATTGTATCTTCGAGGAAACAGCACAATTCAACTAGTACTTTCTTTTCTAATCAATCCAATACATTACCAGGTGATTCGTAATAAAGCTCACACAGTTAGAAATCCTGTACATATCGTCTATTCCATTTACCAACGGTCTACCATCCAAACACGGTCTACCATTGCAACAGCAAGAAATATGATATCATATTATTTTCTCAGTGAAAAGTTGTGGTAGACCCTGTAGACCGTTTCATATAAATGTCATAATGTGTAGCCGGTACAAATTTGTTCACGTTTATATCTCATTGTAAAACAAATCTCGCAAAGGATTTAGCACAATCGGGTGCTTTCTTTTGATCATTGTGCTTAGTAAGTCATTCCAAAGAACATGGAATTAGCCAACCCGACACATCACTTAGAAGACTTGATAGTAAGCGTGACCAATCCCTTCTCTGGAAGCAGACTAGCCCGAAAGCAATAAGTAATGTTACAAATGGACCTCTATGAAAATGTATCTTTGTATAACAATGTTTGCTAAGAATTGATTTTTCGGAAAGTGGATGTTCCCTTTAAATGGCATGCGATCGCAGTTAAAGGAGAGGTTATGTCTTTTTCTTATTCGTAAACAACAGCTAATTTCGTACATGTTGCGTGTGCTTTAGATGTCATGTGTTGACCAAAATATAGGTGTTTAACGCAAATTATTTCGAAATCGGTTCCAGGATATTTCTAGCGTACTTTAAAAAGCGAAAGGATGGAAATCACACCTCTTTGTGTACCAAATTGTGTATTTTCGACTTGACTCACAGAAAGCATTGAAATGCCTTCAAATTACGTCATACCGAAACCCCGCCAAAATCCCGTTTATCGCTGGCCATTTTCCATTCACAGCAGTTCAGAGAATTAAACCCTTTTTTTTTGGAAACACCATATTAAAGGCAAACGATAGACGTCTTCGCGTTCCAATAAAGAAAGTGACCGTACGCCAATACAGTGACAACCAACTCAGACAACAAGTTGCAAAATTGTTGAGACACTTTCATTAAAAAAACACCTTTTCTAGCTTCCAATGCCCGCCGTATCTAGAATTTAAACCTTTCCCACTTCCTCTCCCCTCCCCCCTTTCAATGTTGACTGCTTAAGTTCCCAACATTTTTTTGTCTTGCTAGCAACACTGATAAGGGGGGGAGGGGGGCTGCAGTGTGAGAGATAATAGGGAAATTAATTACGCCCCAAGAAGGTGAAGTGTCTCCACTATTTTGCAACTTGTTGTAGCTTACTCTTATCTTGGAATGCTGAGCAGGTGGTAACAATTATTATTCAAGCATGTCTACATACTTACCGGTACTTTAGGTTATGGTTAACTCTCACTGTCATCATCTGTCATTCCCTACAAAAGGTGGGCAAATATTTTATCATTCTCATTACAGATGCCTCTTAGCAGCACTGCACTTCAATTACAATTTGAATAGACAGGCCAAAACCAATGCAAATGGAGAAGCTACTTTAAGGGTGAATTATCCAAAACAAAAGTATGGAGAGGCAACAGTGAAGGAAGGCAAATCACAACAAAACTATGGTAATGTACATGTACATATATAATTTTAAAATGAAATGCTTATGCATAGATTTTGAAAAACAAAAGCAATACAATTGCTTTGTTTGTCTTCAGAATCACACTATTCTTTTTCAGATTACGTAACTGATATTTATTGTGTACTAGTCAACACTCCAAGAAGACAACTAAAGCAAACTGTAGAGGAACTCCAAGCAATTGTGCCTGAACCAGTATGCTCCACATGGAACAAACAGTCAAAAGCTGATGCGATTACGAAATATAAGGAAAGAAAGGCGAAAGGTATAACATCACAAAGCATGTTCGTTATCAAGCATTGCAGAGTTTAGCTTTAAAAAAATGTAAATTATGATTTTTTTTTAGAGCAAGAAATGCCACAGTGTAGACATCAAGAAAATGCTGGAGGTCGAAGAAAAAGAAAAGCACCAACATGCAGTAAATGTGGAGCTCTAAGAAAGGGCCACAAACGAGACATGTGTCAAAGCTAAAAAACAGTGGTGCACAGTAACTAGGAATTTACGAACTTGCTATTTAAAAAGGATATGATTTCCAGAAAAATAAGAGAACGAAGTTTGAAGACTCTTGATAACACAAGCTAACGTTCAGGCACTTCAGAGACTAAAACTCACAAAATAACATCTGAAATAAACCTACCTCTAAATCGTCTTTCTCATTCTCGTTTGTGTCTTGGCCTTCTTCGTCTTCCTCCTCGAAACCCTTTTATTGTCCATCTTCGA
>JALIRR010001001.1:50000-55000 GCA_023091755.1 Montipora sp. Colony 1 RG-2022 | reverse complement strand
GTTGGTCCAAGACTGTGGCAACCTCATAGTCCTCCCATTGTTGTCTGAAGAACTCCCAGTTGGCGGCTTTGTCTCCTTGGCATACCATCGGCGACAATACGGGAAAATTCGAAGTAAAACTCAATGAAGTTGAGGGTTGTGGTGCTTCTATCGTGTCAGGTATGTTTGTGAAGAGATCGACGATCGGTTATTGCCTTGTTTTGAGCTAGATTTTTACTTCTGATACCATATTTCGATGGCAGAAAAAGCAAGTCAAACACTCTCTGTGTTATTCAGAAGCCATGTTTTAATCAACTGCCTGGAATCCAGTTACATGCGGTTTACTAACTGACATACCGGAAGTATATCGTAACAGTGGTTGTCAACAGTTATAGTAAAATGCCAATTCTCAGGTGCCACCAGTTTGATTCAATAATCCTGGATAAAATATTCCCACAGTCACAATGTCAAGTCGTAATCAATTGACAAAGATTGAACTTTCATCTCAACCCACCATCAACGCAATAGCAGTCCTGGGAGCATCGCAAAACAGCATGGGGCAGGCCGGGGTTTGTCACCGAAGTTGCCATGACTTCAACCGTTGATAACGAACCGACCCTTACCGGGGTGACAGACCGTAGTTAGTCAATCGCAATTTTCTTTATTCCCCAGGGTATCTGGAAGGCATTATGTTGATTGTGGATTGGTCGTTCTTTGAAGATCCGAATTTCAAACCTGTTCTCACAAAAACAAGGTTTGGGTATCAACCTCGTGTCATAGTGCAGCCATGCGAACATAGACCCTGTAATAACAAATTGGATTTTCCTGTGGAGTATTACAGAGAGTATTTTTTGACATCTGCATCGTCTGTTGGCCTAGGGGATAGGGTTTGCGTTACGATGAAGCGTTCTTCTCCAGATCCAGATTACACAACCGAGATAGAAGCGGCCAATATAGTGTTAAAGTGGGACGATGATTGGGCCTGGGAGCAAGATTTCCCGAGAGAAGAATCTGATAATTTGGAAGTCGCTCAGAACCGGAACCTGAAGACGAAGACAACCAAGAGGTGCTGGACGTGACATACGTAAAAGAGCACTTTGATCAATTGTACGTAAATAAAGTAGTGCACTGGGTTGACGAAAAGAAAAACGTTTTCGTGACTGGGTCTTCTGGCCGAGGCAAGTCTACTTGTATGAATCGAGTAATTCAAGTATTATACGACAAAGGTACCAAGTTGATCGTCACAGGTTCTACAGGTGCTGCTGTAGTGAACATAGGACACAATGCTTTGAATCGCGAACTCATACCAAATGAATTGCTGAACATTCTTGCCCCGACCACAGTACACAGTGCTTTGGGTTTGAGAAAGACCGAAAATGATTATATGAAGGTGGTCGGAGAAGGTAGTGAGGCAAGTCGAAATTGTCCATATTAAGAGCGAGTGCACAGGAAAATCGAGGAAAAAGCCGGCCACAGTCGAAAACCTAACCTACCCTCATTTTCAGTCTATAAAAAGGTACTGACGACGATTTGACATACCGGAACTATATCGTAACATCTCCCTTCTTTTTTTTTTAGAAACTGAACTGTAACCATAAAAGTAAAATGCCCTTTATGATACCCTTTGTGATAGAAGAATGAAAAAAAATATTGACCTTGATGTCTGTAACAGTGTCCCTTATCAGCAAATATAGCTAATAGTGCTCATAATCAGCAAATATTGTGTTTAAAAGACTAACCTTATATGGGATAAGTAAATTGTCTTTTAAACAAGATAGTCTTTGAACCTTGCTGGAGGCGTGACTTTCCTCGAGCTGGTTCTCCTGGCCATAGTTGGATCTGGCGTATCAGGCGTCTGATTGTAGTGTCAGCTTCACCTGTAGACTTGGCTTCCTCTGGGATCAGACTTGGTGCGATGCTGGTGGCCTGGTCTGCATCCAACCTTGGTCTGAGGTCTTCTCTTTTCCTGCGGACTGTTTCTGTGTCAGTTTAAACCAGGTAGGACCTGTCTGACAGTTTCTCGAGGCACTTTCCTGGTTGCCAGGTCTTCTTTCATTGTCCAGCCACTTGGACGTTTTAGCCAATGTCCAGTTCGGGTAGTGTCTTAGTATTCTTATCGAAGTAACTCTTGGCTTTCTGCCTCCTGAGCTGTAGACTTTCTTGTACTCCGTCAACAACTTCAGGATATAGCAGGTTAGTTGTCACTGGTACAAGTGTCCTTGTTGGGCTGGACTTGATTCCTTCAGTTGGGGTGTTTCTGTAATTGAGTAGCGCCAGCCAGGGGTCTTTCTTGTCTGCTATGGCTTTCTTGAAAAGATTCTTCACAATCTTTGCTGCGGATTCTGATTTACCGTTGGATTTTGAGTGGTAGGGTGAGGATGTGAGGTGTTTAAACTCCCACTCTCTCGTGAACTCCGTGAACTCTCGACTGGTATACTGTGGATCGTTGTCTGTCATTAGGATGTCTGGGATACCTTGTCGCTGAACTGTTCTTTGTAGAACTCTATGAGGGCTGTTGATGTGATTACCTATAGCTGACTGACTTCGACGTAGTCCGAGTAACTGTCAACAAGGATAATGTATTCCTTGTTGTGTTTTCTCTTTTTGAACACTTTCGCGTTGTTGAGCTTTGGAAGTAGCTCATCTAGTGTTGGCATCTGGTACTTAGGCCTTTTTAGCGCTTTATTCAGATCTTTAGGGTTGAGGCAAATTCGTATTTTGTTGGATTTGCTACAACCACCGTGCTGCTGATCCAGTCAGTTGGCTCTGTTTCTTTCTTGATGATACCCTTTCCCTCAAGGTCGGCGATCTTTTCTTTTACCTCCTGGCGTATCGTTACTGGGACGTGTAACATGGGTGTACGTGATTCTGCGTGATTCTGGATAAGTCGTTGTTACTCATCACGTCAAAGGGTCGGAATTGCTTAGAAAGTTCAGTCTTGCGAAGAGTTGTTTTCCTGGTGCTTTGACTGCAGACACGTCTTCAATGCGAAATATCGGTTCTTCGTCAGATTATCTGACAAGCTCTTTGTCAGATTCTTTGACCGTGGGAACATGACATGTGTTTTGTTTTTAAGATAAACAAACCGAGGCGAAAGCGGGAACATCACATGTGCTTTGTTTTGAAGATAAACAAACTGAGGCAAAGTGATTTTCCTTCCCACACGAGTTGCATGTTTGGCTGAAGGCCGGGCAATCTTTGAGCTTGTGATCTAGTATTCTTCCGCAGTGGTGGCACTTTGGTTTGAGCTGTCGTGGCTTTTTGCGGCTGGTTGATGGACCTTTGTAGTGCACAGCTTTGTCTTCTCTCCATTGAGGGGCGTTTTGTTTGGCTTTCTGTGGGTCTTTCCTTGGATGGGGTGTACCTCCTCGACGTCTTTTAAAGACGCCTTCATAGACTTCAGTTGAATGTTTGCAATTTCATTAGAACAGAAAATGTTCACGGCTTTGTTTAGCGTAAGATCCTCTTCCTTGAGTAGATGTAGCTTCGTTGATTGATCGCTAATTCCTAGCTCGAGTTTGTTGTGTATAAGTTCTTCTGTGAGAGTCTTGAATTGATGTGACAACGCTAGTTTTCTGATGCAGTTTATGAACTCATCCACGGTTTCTTCGGTGTTTTGTGAACACATGTTAAATACATAACGAAATGTGTTTCGAGTGCTTCAATGCATGTCTTGACATCCTTCACTCCTCGTCTGTTAGTTTTACATTCATAAAAATCTGCATGCATTCTTTCCCCATCACAGATTGTCGTTGGTCCAAGACTGTGGCAACCTCATAGTCCTCCCATTGTTGTCTGAAGAACTCCCAGTTGGCGGCTTTGTCTCCTTGGCATACCATCGGCGACAATACGGGAAAATTCGAAGTAAAACTCAATGAAGTTGAGGGTTGTGGTGCTTCTATCGTGTCAGGTATGTTTGTGAAGAGATCGACGATCGGTTATTGCCTTGTTTTGAGCTAGATTTTTACTTCTGATACCATATTTCGATGGCAGAAAAAGCAAGTCAAACACTCTCTGTGTTATTCAGAAGCCATGTTTTAATCAACTGCCTGGAATCCAGTTACATGCGGTTTACTAACTGACATACCGGAAGTATATCGTAACAGTGGTTGTCAACAGTTATAGTAAAATGCCAATTCTCAGGTGCCACCAGTTTGATTCAATAATCCTGGATAAAATATTCCCACAGTCACAATGTCAAGTCGTAATCAATTGACAAAGATTGAACTTTCATCTCAACCCACCATCAACGCAATAGCAGTCCTGGGAGCATCGCAAAACAGCATGGGGCAGGCCGGGGTTTGTCACCGAAGTTGCCATGACTTCAACCGTTGATAACGAACCGACCCTTACCGGGGTGACAGACCGTAGTTAGTCAATCGCAATTTTCTTTATTCCCCAGGGTATCTGGAAGGCATTATGTTGATTGTGGATTGGTCGTTCTTTGAAGATCCGAATTTCAAACCTGTTCTCACAAAAACAAGGTTTGGGTATCAACCTCGTGTCATAGTGCAGCCATGCGAACATAGACCCTGTAATAACAAATTGGATTTTCCTGTGGAGTATTACAGAGAGTATTTTTTGACATCTGCATCGTCTGTTGGCCTAGGGGATAGGGTTTGCGTTACGATGAAGCGTTCTTCTCCAGATCCAGATTACACAACCGAGATAGAAGCGGCCAATATAGTGTTAAAGTGGGACGATGATTGGGCCTGGGAGCAAGATTTCCCGAGAGAAGAATCTGATAATTTGGAAGTCGCTCAGAACCGGAACCTGAAGACGAAGACAACCAAGAGGTGCTGGACGTGACATACGTAAAAGAGCACTTTGATCAATTGTACGTAAATAAAGTAGTGCACTGGGTTGACGAAAAGAAAAACGTTTTCGTGACTGGGTCTTCTGGCCGAGGCAAGTCTACTTGTATGAATCGAGTAATTCAAGTATTATACGACAAAGGTACCAAGTTGATCGTCACAGGTTCTACAGGTGCTGCTGTAGTGAACATAGGACACAATGCTTTG
>JALIRR010001001.1:22500-32500 GCA_023091755.1 Montipora sp. Colony 1 RG-2022 | reverse complement strand
CGGTAGCTCTGCGTGCATGTTCGGGAAATAAGTACATGCTCGAAGCTCTCTGGAACACAACAGTCGATTGATTGACACACCCAATTTTCACAGCACTTGCAATTGTTTGTTCTCATTTGGTATAACAAGCAACAGGAAGATGCCATAAAAACCTACAAATATGCTGCAAATTAGTCTCTAAAATAAAGAACTGATGAAAAGCCAGTTTTTACTCACCATTTGATGAGAACACTGTCACTACAGTAAGCACAAATCAATTCACAGTTGGAAGTTTGCCAAGCAAAATCACAAACAGGTTCGCTAAAAGAAAAATCAGCTCCCGCCGCATGCTGGTACATCGTTCGGATTGGCATGGACTAATAAATAGGGAAACTTTTTTTGAGGAATAGCCTCAACATCCCGGGGGCGGGGCTGAACAAAACGGAAAGCTAAACATTCTCTACATTAAAGGTTCTCAACTTCAAAGGTTCAGAGTTCTCATTGTTCAAGAGTTCTCGGTGCTTCTTTAAGGAGGCACAATTCTGTCACGGGACGGACAAGCAATGAGTTCTTCGTCTTGACTTCTGCGGTTCGTACAAATGCGTCTTAGCCAGGAAACACCCTGGTTACATGACCAAACATCCAGTGGCATCGTGGTACACTGTTATCCACAATAAGAACGAGGTCATTAGCAGCTAGATTCCTCTTGTTCAGGAGCCACTTATGGCGATGCTGCAAAGTAGGCACATACTCCTGAAGCCATGAAGACCAAAAACAATCATAGAGAAACTGCACGTGTCTCCACTGTTTGCACGTGTACAGCTCTTCCTTGGTGAAGACACCGGGAGGTACGACCAGGTTTCGTCGCTGCAACAGGAGATGATTGGGGGTGAGAGCCTCCATATCGTTGGAATCATCGCTGGCAGGACACATAGGACGGCTGTTTAAAATAGACATAACTTCAGCAAAGACGGTACACAAGGTTTCCCGCTCATAAAGAGCACCTCGGTCACCAAGAACACTTTTCATAGCCTTCCTCATGCTTCTAATGAGCCTTTCCCAGACGCCCGGCTTTCTGTCGGAAGTTTAAAATGCCACTCAGGAACAGCGCACCTGTACCAATCTGTCTCAGTTCTCTCCTGATTATACCATCATCCAAATCTTGAATTGAACGGCTAAGTTCCTCCTCAGCACCCGTAATATTCGTCCCATTGTCCGACCATATTTTCTTAGGACTTCCACGCACTAAAATGAATCGGCGCAATGCTTGAATAAACACGTCCGTTTCCAATGAACCAGCATCCTCAATATGGATCGTTCTACTATTGAAACACGAAAATACATCCATACACCTTCACAAGGCTTCGGCTGCGTTTCACATGGAAGGGTTCAAACAAATCTAAACCCGTGTATGTAAATGGTGGCTGATAGGGTACCAATCTCTCTGCTGGAAGATCTGCCATCACTTGCTGCATAGCAGGCGCATTACGCTTACGGCAACACACTTTTATTCAACACCTGGTGAACCAGCGATCAAGCTCTCAACATCCAATAACACTGACGTACCGCAGACAACACATGCTCCCGACCAGAATGTCCCAGGATATGATGGTAGTAACGAACTATCAATGTGGACACCGGGTGACTCTTCGGGAGGACCACAGTGTGAGCTGCTTCAAATGCAATGGGTGCACGATGAATTCTTCCCCCAACACAAATGACATCATTAACCAAGATTGGGCTTAGATTGGCTAGCTTGCTATTACTCGTTACTTGTCCACCCCCTTTAAGAGCCACATACTCTTCATGAAAGCATTCTCGCTGGACAACGCGCACAACTTCTCTGCTTGCCGACTGTAGTTCAGAAAGAGTCGGGGTCATTACAGGTACAGCATTATGGGTTTCCCTCCGACACCACTTGATAAAGCGCAGCACCCAAGACATCACTCCCAATAAATGGAGCCAGGATGAAAGACGCTGCAAAAGGAGATCAACTTGCGACATGTTTACGCTTAACAGGACGTTTGAGGACTTTCAAAGTTCCTTGTTGTCATCTTGTACTTCTCTCACAGACACTGATGGCCATGTATGTTCTGGTTGCCAGAGGAATTCTGGGCCTGTCCACCACCGACAATCTGCTTGGAAATACTCAGCACTGACACCACGTGAGCCTTTATCAGCTGGATTCATAACACCGGGAATGTGATGCCACTGTTCAGGAGAGGTCGTTTCATGCATCTTAGACACATGATTCGTGACAAAGGTTTGAAATGGACGCGTTTCTTTCTTGATGTATTGTAAGGATGTCATGGATTCAGACCAGAAGTATGTTTCATGGACTTGGAAGTCAAGTTCGTTCAGGATTGTCTGGCTCATACGTGCTGCCAACACTGCAGCCTGTAGCTAAAGCTGAGGGCTACAATCTAAGACATAATTGTTGGGACAGTGTTCGCTCTTTCCCCCCTCAATGTTGACAAAAGTCGGAACGGTATAAATACTTAGTTGCTCAGGCGAGAAAAAAATGTTTCTAAGGCAACATTGAGGGAGGAGAGGAAGCAGGCATTATTCGTAAGTTAAAATCGAAGTGCGGCTCAAGTGTCCCAACTAATTATGTCTTAGATTGTCTACGTCATTGGGTGTGAACAGGTAAGAACAGATTTCATTGATAACAGTCGAGAAAGTGCCGGATGGATATTTTTGGGGTCCTGGAAGAAATTAAACATGTACTGATTTATAGTACATAATTTTACAGCTATATAAAGCTTTCAGCCATCCTGCTTTTTCGTAAAAAATATCCTGACAACAATAGAGTGTTCTCGATTGTTCAATTCTCTGATATGAACAGTGGTTCAACAGCCATGGTGTTTAAAAGTCCGATTGATGGCGTGACAAGGGCCCGTGCGTTTTATTTATGTCGTTTAAAAGGATTCTCCGTTCGAAAAGTGGCCGAAATTTGTAACATCTCAAGGGGAAGTGTTTGTAGGATAGCAAAGGAAAAGCTGTTGAGGAGGTCAATACCCAAAACTATTTTCAAAAGGGGACCCAAATTTAAATTAAGCGAACGGCAACAGAGGCTACTGATAAGAGCTATAAAGGTCCTCAGAAATAGAGAGGGAAACTTCACATGCAAGAGGCTTATGCAGGAAGCAGGAATCAAACAAGAAAAAGTCTCGGAAAGAACTGTGTGTCGCTATCTCAATGCCAATGGCTACTTTTACCTGCAAAGTAAAAAGAAAGGCCTTATGACGGAGAAAGATATGCAAAATAGAGTGAAATTTGCCAAGAAGATGCGACGAGAGTACAGCGCTGATGTTTGGATAAGACAGATAGGATTTTACCTAGACGGCGTAGCTTTCGCATACAAACGAAATCCTCTTGATCAAGCGAAAGCTCCAGAGGCACGGATATGGAGGAAGAAATCGGAGGGCTTGGAGATTGGATGCGTTGCAAAAGGTAGGAAAGAAGGCACCGGGGGAAAAGTAGTGAAATTTATAGTTGCAATTTCATACGACAAGGGAGTAATTTGCTGCGAGCCGTACGAAAGGATGTGTGGACATTTCTTTGCTACCTTCATTAAAATGAATTTCACGCGTTTATTTATGAAGGCTGATAAAGGGACCAACCGTCTGTGGATTCAAGATGGCGATCCCTCGCAAAACTCGGGGATGGCGAGATCCGCTATGCGTCGTGCCAACAGCACTTTAATCAAGCTTCCACCACGAAGTCCCGACCTAAATTGTATCGAGAATCTATTCCCAATTGTCCGAAGGATTCTCAAGAAACAAGCATTGGAAAGGGGGATAAAGCGAGAAAGCTTTAAGCAATTTAAAGCACGCGCTAAAGCCGCGATTTTGTCCATACCAGTGCGAACCATAAACCATATAATAGGTTCTATGCACAAAAGAATGTCATTGGTGATTACAAACAAGGGAAGGCGTCTCAATTATTAAGTAACTAGACTTTTATTTATGAAACGAACTGTTTCATTTGTTTATGATAAGCTTACTACTCCAGTGGCTCACATAAAGAATTGAGAACTGAACAAATAGAGGAAGTGATGAACTGTGACTAAACGTAATTAACAACTTACAAAACTTCAAAGGCTTTCCGCGATGCACATATCTTTTAAAAAGTATCGTACATTATATGAATTAGAGTATTAAAATCATAATGAATGTTGTTATTGCTAGGAAAATATAGCATAAGACCAACAATAGCCAGTAAAGGTACTTTTCCATAACTTCAACTCGGTGCCGATATGTACAATTCGGGTGACTCTAATTGAGTTACATGTACTTATTTACTGCATGGTGAAGTAAACACAATGGTGATGCATTTAGAAGTCATGAAATTCGCTTTTCACAGTTTCTACGCAAACCAAACTAAATTATGTCGCAGAAACTAGAAGATCATGGTAAAGCTAAAGACACTTAGTGGTGTTCTTTCCAATTTCTGTGCTTCCGAAAGAAATAAACGTTGCTTCACCATGGTGAAGTAATAATTAAAGGAAAACCGGAAGTTTTCCTTCAGAATATCACTTCACCATGGTGAAGCAGCGCTTAACTACTCAAAGTCCTTCGATAAAGCCATTTCGAAACTTTTGAAATAACATGTGTGATATCTTTAATAAAATGTTAACGACAAATTATTGTGTAGGGTTTTAGCTATTGAACAGCGAGCACTTTTACTATGGTGAACTAGATGGTGAAGTGCTTTTGTCCTTCACCATTCTCCGATCAAGTTATCTCATTATCACCCTTGTGGAAAAATGAGCTCACTGAAACAACGTGAGCATGCCGGCACACTAACTTGCTCTTCTTCGGGAATTTGAGAATACAGGGAGTACACAACCCAACGGACTCGCATCATTTCTGTCTCCCTTTGATCCAGAACACCACCCCGTACATAAGAAAGCTCGTCTTTGGCAGTGCAAAAAATGGGCGTGTCACCTTTAAATGAAATATCTTGTTTGTAATGGGCTTCGGGGCCGGTAGGTGGACTTCCTGACCTTCAAGCAAAAGCAGCAAGTCGTGCCAAGGAATTATCTGTGGTGACCATCTGAAGTCGTTGAGGAATACAACTTCCGCCTCTGCTGCGCCGACCCAGGCAAAAGTAGTAGTCGCAGGGTTAGTGAAGGTTCTGAACACTATATTCAAGGGATTGAGTAAAAATGTTTTCCCACAGTTCGCGGGCCCTTTTAAAAGAATGTTGCGGTATTTCCCTCTGCCATTTTTTAGAAGGTTTCGTACTGCCTCTGCAAATTCCAATTTCTGAATGTTGTTACGCTGTAGGATATCTTCTGCCATGTACAGCCATCGCCTGCCACAGCCGTCAACACATTGTTTCCCCATTTCGCGGTATAAAATATCTATTCTAGACGATTTACATCTCTCAAGCTTTTTCTCCGCTTCTTCTATTTCCCATCCTACAGCAAGTGCCTCATCTACAGCTTTGCTACCTCGGTTAGCAATAAATTCAGCTAAATCTGTTTTACCTTCCTTTTTCTGTTGGTTGGCGAGCACAAGAAGCTCAAGACGCGTTTTTATTCTTTTCTGCACCGCTATTTGTGACACGTCATAAACGCTTAAGTTTTTACGACGTCGTTTTCTCTTTCGCTTACCCTCATTCCACTCATTCCCGTCTTCGGAAGCATTTCTAGTGCGCGATCGACTTTCCTGGGACGAAGTTTGTTCCGAGTAATTCGCTAAATCAGGATGGTTCGGTGATTCAAGGTACGAAGAATCTTCCTTCGTAGTGTATTGCCAAGCAGAATAGTAATTGTGGTGGTGGTTACTGAAGTTAACTTTGATTGAAAATTTGTCATCCATGTAATTTCGCACTTTGAGCCAACGTCGGCGAGCACTGAGCTTCACGGCCATATGGTAGTGTTTTCCTCCGTCCCTGTGAAGTTCTTGGCTACAGACCCACTGCACTACCTCACAATGCGAACAGGGGTCTGCATTTTTGAAACTATCCAACACTACTCTTGCGAATTCTTCGCGTGTTGGTACAACAACAACATCTGCCTGGCTGTAGGTAAGTAAATAAACACTGCGAACCTGACGCGAGCTCAACAGTTGATGGTCTTCGGGCGGTGTAGAATCTTGCGCATTTTCCATTAAAACGTGCCCCGTACCGTTTTCTAACACCTCGCTTTCAAGAAGGCTAACGGCTTCCATATCCCTAACTTGTTTTAAGAACAGTTTAGGACCAATTAATGCAATATCCACTGAGCCAAACGGTTGGAAGCACTGTGCAATTCAATTACACCGTGCTGAAACTGTGTCAATCAACTGTTGATTTCCCGCTCTTTGTTTCTCGCCAAATCCAAATGCATGTCACAGCTTCATTTACCGTAATAATATTATTCTACATTTTTTCCACAAACCATTTATTATTACTAAACCTTAAAGCATAAGAATTTGTTCGAAAACCTCTTAGTTTTAATTATTGTGCCAAGAAAACTTTTACAAAGCGAAGTTCTACAAGAACAGATCATTTTCTCTTAATCTCACTCACGTAGTTTTTGTCGGCTTTCTCACTTATACAATCTAAGACATAATTGTTGGGACAGTGTTCGCTCTTTCCCCCCTCAATGTTGACAAAAGTCGGAACGGTATAAATACTTAGTTGCTCAGGCGAGAAAAAAATGTTTCTAAGGCAACATTGAGGGGGGAGAGGAAGCAGGCATTATTCGTAAGTTAAAATCGAAGTGCGGCTCAAGTGTCCCAACTAATTATGTCTTAGATTGTAGCTTGGTCCCATGGGAGCTTCTTTCTCCAGAGTTGTTGCAACAGGATCTTGGCTGAGAACACGGGAGAGAGGAACCCCAATGGATCAAACCGAGAGCTCACCGTTGAAGGTACTCCCTGCTTGGTAGATGGCTTACACATTACTATGGTTTTGAACTTGAAAGTAATGGATTGCGCATCCCAGTACACACCCAATGCTCGTTCCATTGGTTACTGATCCAGATATAGATCCAGATTGGGACTTGCTTTCAACTCGGATGGAATTGATTATAGCACTTCACGACTGTTACTCGCAAACTTTGTGAGATGAAAGCCACCTTCCTTCAATAACTTGGTTGGGTCTGATGCGAGGTGATAGTCAGGAGGCAGATGGCACAAATACGATTTTTGCTAAACATATTGGGTAGAAGCAGGAAACCTAACTTTAAAATTTTGTTTTTTAACCCTGATGAACAATCTTGCTGTTTCCGCCTCGAAATCTTCGCACTTCGGTCACAACGAGTGGTTTTCTTCCACGCTTTGATCCCACAACATGGAAACGAGGCTGAATCTAAAAGACTCACAAAAGCTAAGAAAGAGACCACCAAAATCCAGGATATTAGCAAAAAACTATTGCATTTAAGTGATCGGCACCGTATTGACAACGAGATCCATATAAAAATAATGGGTCACATGTCCTGTATGTGCTTGTCACGCGCCAAAAGCTGACAAATATCAAAGAAAGGCGACAATTTGTTATTAGGCTTTACATTGCCGTTCTTATTTCACTATAGTCATCTAGAATACTAATATTTCTGAAGTCTGAACAAACAGAACGTTTTCCCCCCTGGTGCAACATGGAACCAAGGCTAAATCATGACAGTGTCAAAATAATGAAACAGCTGACAGATTTGAAGATTTATAATACGTCGTTAAGCTTCTCGGCTGTTGGAAATCACTGCCCAAATAAATAAGATGAGGCAATTTGTGTGAAAATAATAAACTTTTTTTCTGGCGCGTAACAACGTTTACTATACTTGTATCTCGTTTTAGAGGTATAAAGTGGTTGACTCCTTCTTAGTGAGCCCAGGACCAACTTCGCTAAACTTCACCCTCGTTTGTTGAGTGTTTTCGTAGTGTTTCTTCTTGCTACTAAGATATTAGTTATCAACTTCGTCAAACTTCTCGGTTTGCGAAGTGCTTACAGTATATCTGTAACATTTGCATCCCTAAGAGCACTGAAGGGCTAGCAAACGCAAGTACATCTTCGGTTGGCACAACAGTTGCCTTCACGTATACAACCAGAAAATGCCAATTCCAAACAAGCTGCAGATATTACCTCCTGCATCATAAGCTTGGGCTTTAAAACTCCTTCTTTGTTGTAGAACCATCCATTACCGTCTGGATGAGGAAGTGGAGGACACAGTTGAAGGGCCGTCTTCCATATCAGGACCTGGTGGTTGACTTATCATAAGTGCAGTCGCAAATTATCTTGCATCAGAGGATTGGAATCAAGGTTCTTTCGTGTTTTTCGAAATGCTGTTGCCCTCTCCATATTGAATGACATGGACTTCTTGTGTGCCCTTATTGTAGAGTTGGCAGACAAATGCCTCAGCATCTGCAAGTACATTAGCATTAGCATAGCTTCCTTCGCCAAGGTGCTCAAGCAGCTTCACTGAAGGACTGTCAAAAGCTTTCCGTGCTTTTTGTTTACCTGTACTGACAAACTGGCTCGTAGTATCGCATCCAGTTAAGGCATGAAATGCTAGCAGAGGCTTTCTCTTTCTTCCGGCAATGTGATCTTGTGAACTGGTATGTAACACGTTCTTCTAGAAGTTCCAGAAAACACCCATATGTTTTGACAAAGATTTTCCCTGTGTGCCAATAGGAGGACAAGAACATCTCTGTCACGACACAAAACGTTAACCTGGCTGTAGCCTCTAACTGTTGCATCTCTGGCATGGAGAATAATTAT
This sequence comes from Montipora sp. Colony 1 RG-2022, assembly GCA_023091755.1. Classification (NCBI taxonomy): domain Eukaryota; kingdom Metazoa; phylum Cnidaria; class Anthozoa; order Scleractinia; family Acroporidae; genus Montipora; species Montipora sp. Colony 1 RG-2022. The sequence goes on along the minus strand of JALIRR010001001.1, from coordinate 23,815 downwards.
TGTATCTGCCTCTTCATGTTTAGAAGCCAGTCCTTCAAAGTCTTCCCTTGACTTATCAGAAGACCATACCTTCAGTATGTCACTGAATCCACCACTAACAACCAGCTCACGACGAGGATATGCAATGTAACTCTCTGACATTTTCGTGCACAAAAAATGGGCAAGACTGGCCTTGATGTCCTCTAGGACAGTAAACCTACCCCAGTCGCCAATCCTCTGTTCCTGGCTCTCCACATTCCTCCTGATGCCTTTGCTCTTCCCTCCTTTGCGATTTCTTCGTGTTCCTCCTTTGATAGAATTTGGGAGATAGCGATCAAATACTACGTCAACTCTAGTACAGTTTTCAGAGAAGTGGGAGGTAACATACTCACTGAACTTGTCACACCACACTCCAAGCATCTTTGCACCAGAGGCATTGGCCAGAGATTGAACAGCTGCCATCCCATCGATAATAGTACATGTCTCACTCTGGCTGACAGGGCGCTGGCTCTGAGAAACATTCTGTTGTAATATCTTGCTCAAATCTGACTTCCCTGATGCTTCCCTAAGACTTCTTTGGGATTGGCAATTGAAAGCGGGACAGGAGAAAGTTTTCTTTGCAACGGTTCATCAACGTTACGACCAGATTCTAAGGCTACCATGACACGTCTCAAGAGATCTCTGTCTGCCTTTAGCGTAACCGTCTTGTTGTTATCCAAAGAAACTGGTACACAGTACAAGGTTTCAAATGTCTTGAGGTTCTGTTGTTTGACACGCCGTGAAACTTGACGTCTTTCTTTATTAGCCTGTCTTGCACAAACTCTTTTACGATGGTCTTGCCAATTTCTTCTGTGCTTCTCCCAGGTCTCTATGACTGTCACCCTCTTTCCCACGGACGTTAAACATGGTTTTCGTGTCCTCCGACAACTTGGCTCTCTCGTTGTAAGTTAAACACCAACGATCTCTTGCAGAATCTGTTCGAGTGATTCCAACAAGCCCTCCTGCTACCTTACTGGAGCGATTCACATGCTCTAGCGCTTGGTCATCGGGAATCTGGTTGAACGAGTTTTCCTTTGTCACAAAATCCCCACACAGGAATGCCTCGTAAACCTCTGGCGCTGTCTTGGGGAGCAACTTCATGTCAGCTAGAAACACAACACCCCATGTAGTGTAGTTGACGTGGTCAAATACAGCAAACCAGGGAAGCATCTCGGAAAACGAGGACAGGTACAGATCCCATTCTCCTTCTCGGATTGCCCAAGTTAACCTCAGAAGAATAGACACTAAGTGCATGTATTGCCTCCAGTAACAGAATGTTGGATAATCCTTATGCGCT
>JALIRR010001001.1:0-2500 GCA_023091755.1 Montipora sp. Colony 1 RG-2022 | reverse complement strand
ATATGTATCTATGACGGGCAGTATTGACATGATTTTATTTAAGAAATTAAGGAGCGTACCAAATACCAACTGTTTATCGTATGTGTTGTATCCTTGAGAGAAACAGAAAACGTTTTCAGTTTGGTCACGCAAATACATACTTGCGTTACCGTGAATACGTGTGACACTATTTACACGCAACAGTCCAGTAACATTCAACTATATCAGTATGGGGACTCTCGCGAGATCTACATATCAAAGTGTCCTTGGTCATTGACACTCTTTGAATTTCATTATATTCATGAAAACATGCATTCTACAATCTTAGAATAGGAGGAAAAATACCTGTTTTCTTCAAACTTTTTCGCATACCCTTTCCCGCGTTCGTCCTCAAGCTTGGATTCCTTGAAGACATTTATCCAATCCATGATCTGTGGAAAAGGAGAAAGAACTCGAATACCCCTGTCTCCGAGGCAAATTTTTGCTGCAAATCCCCTACCAAGCCTCTCCCTTCCCCTGGGGTTGCCCGGGGGTTGCCCGAGGGTTGCCTGGGGTTTGCCCGGGGTTTGCCCAGTGGTCGGACCCCCTGGGCTGGCCGCTGATATGTGCATTGTGTTTATGAATGATGTAACAGATATTCTAAAGTGCTGTACAATTTTCTCTGAGCGATTTATTTAATTGTCTTAGTTGTAGCGGCAACTGAGAGGGAATAACATTATTTAAAGCATATGTTTATTTACCTTTTACAACTAATCACCTAAAGTACAAGCTAAGAGGCACTGTAAAGTACAGTATTTCGGCAGGCTAGAGTAAAAGTGGGCTAATATAGTAGGCACTCCAAGTCATCAACACGGCGGATCGGCAAGAAAAGAATGCTTATGGATGCTCACGCCTCACTCTCCCCAGGCTGTCAAAAACACAGAAGATCTCCCTTGGACCTACTGCTACTACAATAGCATTTAGCTTCAGTGCGTACTGCTGGCATCATTTCTTGTTGACTTCAGAGGCTGCAGTTGTTCGAAGGCTGGATAACTTTATCCGGTGGATAAGTCACTGTCCTGAGTATACACCAGAATCAGGTTATCCAGCCTCCAAACGACTACAGCCTGTTGTTCTGACAAGACCGATCCTGTTCACGGCCCAAAGGCATTCTGGGTAATCATCGTCCAACGACAGCGAGAAAGTCCGCCCTTTCCCTTTTCATAGAGTTTTTCTAAATGACCCTATGACACCGTCGAGCATCCATGGCTAATTAATCAAAATCTGGCCCTAAAGCAGACCAGGCTTTCTTTTGCGCATGCGTTCCATGCCATGCCATTAGGCCTAAGCGGCATGTTACCACATGTGTTCACCTTTAAGCTTGATTTCGAATAAATAGACTACCAGAATGATGATGGGAACGTGCTCGCTTCGGCAGCACATATACTAAAATTGGAACGATACAGAGAAGATTAGCATGGCCCCTGCGCAAAGGATGGGGCGCATTCTTCGCTGTTGAAGTCCCGCGCAAAGGGGGATTCTCTGAGAACGACCCAGGAAACCCAAACGCGAAAAAAATGAAAAAAAGAAGGTTGAAATGAAGCACCATAATGACAAAAGAAAAGAACGAAGAAAAACTTGTCATGGCATATTATTATGATTATTATGCAACATACAGAAATTGAACATACTTTCCCTCTGCTTTTGAAGGGCTTGGGACCTTCTAACTTTGAAGTTAGGCAGCATTAAAAGTTTGTTTTTAAATGGCATTTCCTCCATCTTCCTCAGAGGCCTATTTCTCACAGAGTGTTGCAATTAAGTTTGTCCAACGATCTGCATCCAGAAGTCTGTGTTTTTCTGCTAGAATTTCCACTTTGTATTTTGCTGTTTTGTCTTTTTTTCTTTTTTTTGAGTTTTGGTGTTTTTCTTTCCAAGTTTCAAAATCCTCAGTCATTGTGTTTTTGCAATACCAATTTCCATAGTACTGCCGGTGAGTTAATTGCTCTCTTGGCTTTCCACAATGAGAACAATCTTTCTCGTAGAAAGATTTTTTGTTACATTTATCTTGCTGGTTATTACCTCTGTTTCTTGCCGAGTTGGATGGCAGTGTGGCTGTCTTAAGTTCTGCAACAGGAAGCCCGCTTGTTGGTAGTGGCTGTATAAAAACCGGGGTCCTTGCTTTAGGCTGTAACGGAGCTAGCTCTTGCTGTTGTACGAGGGTTGGATGTGTCGGAGCCCTAAGAGTAGCTGTCCCTGCTGTATTATCAGGGAGGATGAAAGTGAAAGGAAAGGGGAAACTAACTTGAGGCAACTTTGAAGGCAAAGGGATAGCTTTTGGCAAAGGTTGTTCTGTCACTGCCGCTTGCTGCATTGGAGTAATTCCCTGCTGAAGTGTCTCTTTGTCCCTCTTCTTTTCTCGCTTAATAAACCACTGACTGAGTGTTGTTTGGTTCACTTCAGGCATCTGAATCTTTGTCTCGTGTGTTATTTTTCCATTGCTGATGATACGTTCCCTTATCTCTTTATAGGCCCTGCAAACCAG